>JAPYZU010000121.1:0-43950 GCA_030523005.1 Tryphoninae sp. B BG-2022a
AAATTAAGTGACGTAATGATTGACAAATTGCGAAGGTAAAATAAATAGCAATATTGTAGCTTCATATTTAAGTGACAGCATCCACGAATCCCATGATTATCTCTCGTTATGAATCGAGTACTCGAAAATAACTAACTGCAATTTTATTTTCTCATAATTAAGGTTAATTATGTATAATTATTTCATCATAACTACCATTCATATTTTTCAGGAAAAATCGTTACGATAATTTCTCGTAGCGCTGTTATTAATCTCGTGTTTATCTCGTGCTCGCTCTGTCTTTCTCCCTCTCATTACTCTTCCTTAGTTTCTGCCGTTAATTCTACATCAACATCATTCCGGATTAATTCGCGTCCGTTGTCAGTCTTCCACTTTTTTATTTCGTTCCTCTCGTTCTCGAGGATCTCTCGACGATAAGAATCGTCGAAATTGCTCACCGCGTTTGATGCCGTTCGATAGATGATCGGGAGGTGAACTCGTTCTATTCGTCTCTCTGTCCCTCTCCCTTTTCGTTTCTGGGGAGAAACTTATCCTCGTTCTAGCGTAGGTTTCTCCCATTCAATCAATCGTTCCGAGAATAAGGCAGACGCCAAAAAATAACCCCCTGACCGTATTTCGTGTCGAGTCTCGGTCTCACAACGGATATCGGTATCGCCGAATAAAAGGAACTCGGAATGTGTGTACAAGTTTCACGTGTGTACTAAAATCCAGGTTCGTAACCATTCTAGTATTTCGCGCTGCCGTACCGTAATAGATCTTATCTCTTGTTATCGTTGGCGCACACACACACTCGAACGCGCACACACGCACATACCGCATCAAGAGAGAGACAGAGCGAAAGGGAGAGGGGGGGGGGGAGAGAGAAGATATGAGAGCGGGTAGCCTGCAGCGAGAGAACTATTTCTCTCGTCTCTCTCTTTCTCTTTTGCCTCGTTGGTTTGAAACGAAAAACGTTTCTGGTGCACTTGGCGTTTTCCTGGAGAGAGCAACGCAGCGGAAATATAGCTCGGAGACCCTCTTTTGACGGATGAGTCGAAAAGTGCTTCTCGTTGTCGTCGGGAGAAAAGCTCAACCGAGGCTGAGAAGAGACCGTACAATATATATTTTGACTCTCGTAAGACTCTAATACCATGGGCATAGTACTGTACCGACCAGGCGAAAGGGATGAAAACCCAACGGGAATTCCATGATGGTTCGACCCTTCTTTCCCGTCGTGTTCCTTTCGTTGCTGATCTAATTCTCGATCAGCACCAACGGTTCCTCCTCTAACAGTAATACCGATATACTGTGTCTCTATAAGTATATATATATATACACACACACACACACACATACTAACTTCCTGTATATTGGACTCACGAGTTTTCGACTTTGCGACACTATCCAGCACGCGCTCTCAACAAACTCGATAGTAAAGTTACACATGGAAACCCAGGAAACGCATTACTCGTCACGGAGTGCCAAGTTTGTCGCGTCGTTCCATGCCTCGTTCCTCTTCTCCCACTTCTCACTGTTACACGTTCCCCGTGGTACGTCTTTGCAAAAGTACGTGATGGACACATACATAGATACAGTATTTCGAAGATTGTGCCCTCATATCGTCCTTACGTCGTACTCTCGATACAACTTTTTCCCTTTAAAAACTTATGGCGAAATATTTTTCGTTCGTTTATCTTTTTATGTACAATATTTAAGCGGTAAACGATAGAAATTTGAATTCCTGTTTGTACGAGACTTTCGATGGAAGACTATTCGTCGTCATTAATGCAATTAAGACTCGACGAGAAATTAATCCGTCATTCGGCAAAGACTTCACAGTTCGTTTAGATTACGATTTATGTTGCATTTCAATGAGTCAATGGGGTGAATATTCCATGGAGCATAATACGAACGAGCTGTCCGAAATAATAGGACTAGCGGCGAGCGAGGAAGATACAAAGCATTGGCGCACTCGGGACATAAGATATTGTAGAATGAGATAGAGAGCGAGAGGGATTGGTAAAGAAGAAGAGAAGGTAAATATGTATATATATGTATATACACCGGAAGAGGGTGAGTATGCAAAGTAAGAGGAGTCTTGTAGAGATATGCAGAAGTACAAGTGAGGTGCAAGCACGCTCGAGCACTCGCGGACCCCCGTACCACCTCTCTCATACGGAAGATTCTATAGTCGACCTACATATCTTCTCCCCGTCATTGCAAACTCCCTCTTTGCCTCTCTATTGCACCTACCTACCCTCCCCAACCCCTCGACACATTATTCGAACTACGCAGTTCAGACAAATCACACGGAAAATCGTGTGGGCGTCTCTACGAGATTGACGTTCTATAGGAATGAATGAAGAAAACCCGATTTCACTCGGGAAGACCCAACGTTCTATCGCTTCATGTTCAACTGCAGCGCGTCAACCTCTCTCCATCTATTTACACAGACTATTCACGTACATATGTACTTATAAATATATGTATATACAGATAATGATTTGAACAAAGTTTATTTTTGTGGGGAAAAAATATATTTGAATAATATAAAATGTATTTGACCGAGTAAAAGGTTGAGAGGGACAGTGCACCAAGGCTGGCATTACGTACGCAAATTATTTTCGCGCCGAATATTTACGATGCAAAATTGACCGATATTGTTCCACCATAATATATTTCATTTGATTCAATTAAATATCAGTCTGATTTATATGATATTTATTCCTATTTCATATTTATTCTAATATTATGTATCGTATGTATGATATAATTCAGGGGATAAAACGAGAGCTGGAGATGTACACATATGTGTAACGGTATACGAGCTCTCGTATCGAGGATCAAACTATTATCTTGGTCGAACCTTCGTGACCGGTCTCTATCTATATCCTCGCGTTACCTATATACGATCCCACCAACACACAACCCCTCCTGTCCACTTTCTTTTGCCACGAGAGATAGAAAGAGAGAGAGAGAGAGAGAGAGAGACAGAGCACTAGAGAAGGAGAGTTACGACCCTCTCGTTTCCACAGATGATCCGCCTTCGCAGTGCTTTATTCACGCGCGGGGCGGGAGTTCTAGCCCGCCATATCTCACTACAGCGAGACCTGTTGTATGGTACGACGGTGACGATAAGAATCACGGTGAGAAAATTTATCGGTTATATCGAACATCGAGATCGAAAGAATTGGAGGAATGGAGGAGTCGGAGCGAAGTGATGTCTTCCATTATCCATTCCATTTGCGAACCCTTGGGGCTTTATATACATATATACGATATATGTATATATATATATATATAAACAATCTACTGACCAAAAATAGATTTATTTAATTGAACTAAATGACAGTTGAACAATCGAATACTTATCGAAATTGAAAATCATAAATAGACTATTGTTGTACTGCACAGTAGGACGAAGGAATATTCCAACGGAATATTTCAGTAGATTAAATCAACAAGCATATAAAAATGCAGACTAATCATTTAGGGAGGAAGAGGCGAAAATCATACCATCGAAATCGCCATTGTGTCCATATATGGATATAACGACCAAAATGCAGAATTTTCTGCATAGCAACTCGAAGGGGGAACTCGCGATCGCGACGATAATTAAGCAATCTTAACTGACGAGCGGAGCTAATCGGGTCGTTTGATGTACGCTTGCTTCCTATAACTTCTTGTGATCTATTAACTTTTAACTTTACAATAAATTGTTATTTCTTTTATTTTTAACTCGAGTTTTATTCCTTATTGGCTATCATCCCAAAATAAAATATTATCGCGTCTAACGTTTTGTCGATATAATACTATGTTTTATACTAAATATATTGACTAGATCGGGTTCTCTCACATCCGCTGGTTAGACATGCGAAACTCCGATGGGTTGAAACAATTCAAAAGATCGTCGAGGCGGTGCTTATAAATGAGACGACTTTCTCATATTGCGCGAGAGAAATATGTTATCTTCAATATCGCCTTATCATTTAAATCAATTGCGAGTGACTCATCAATTAATCGACTGCCAGTATCTCTCGTTTCAATGTCAATATTCTGAAGAAACATGTGTCATTAAATATTTTATGTCACAAGCGTATATACATCATTACCCACGGATTTTTTACATCATCGCATGTATGTTTTATGAAGAATACCAATCTGCATATACAGGGTGAATTTCATAAGATGTTACAGGCTTTGGTCTAAGGTAGATGGGATCATTCAAAATAAAAGTTGCAAATATACATTAGAGATATTTTTAATAGTTTACGAGATATAAATTGTCAAAGTTGGTCCTATCACAGCGTGCCGAGAAGTGTTGGACCCGCCCACTCCCGCCCTAGACGTAGAGATAGCACAGTGTAGTGAGTTAAGGGTTGCAAAATTCAGAGCAGTCAATTTTTTTTATTATATTATTATACAATCATTTTTATTTCTCGGGAATTGAGTGCTCTGAATTTTGCCAAGGATCGAGAAGCATTGGAGCTGCCCACTCCCCGCCCTAGCATCCAATGCTCGAGAAATAAAAATGACTGTGTAATAATATAATAAATAAAATTGGCTACTCCGAACTTTGCGATTCCAAATTTAATGTCCTACACTGTGCTGTATCTACGGCTAGGGCGGGAGTGGGCGGCGCCAACGCTTCTTGGCGTGCTCTGATTGGACTAACTTTAAAAATTGATATCTCGTAAACTATTAAAAATATCCTCAATGTATATTTGCAACTTTTGTTTGTAATGATGTCATCTACCTTACAATGAAGCCTGTGACACCATATGAAATTCACCCTGTATATGTGTTCCTCTACGTATATTACTTAGCATACGTGTAGTAGCGAGAAAAATTTTAATTAAAGTTACGGCCCGACATTTGCGATAGTCTGAAGGCTCTCTGTCTACCTCTCTGACTTTCCACGCAGATGCCCATATGGGTTTGCAATATCACCCGTTTTCATTGTCACTTCGACTCACCTATCGATGAAACAAGAGCCATTAATTACATTTAATGTAATTAATTACATTGAACGTAATTAATTACATTGAATGTAATTAATATCTCCTAGTCTCTTCATCACGATATAATTCGTATATGAAAATCACTGGCCGCGAATCGAAAACTACATGTGACATGATTACATAATACCCATATATAAATATGTATATAATATCTGCCAGGCATACAACATCTTCTCATAATCATTTTTTATTCTCCGAACTCTTACTTTTTATACTCCTTCTCATTAAGTTCCATAGTTTCGATTTAGTTCAAGGAATAATGATGGAAGAACGAAGATTTGCGAGAGAATCAGAGCTCCAAATCCCAGCTTTGTATATATATATATATATATATATATATATATATATATATAGTTTACATATATATTTTAACCTCGGCACTCGAGACTTTCATTATCGCAGACTATTGATTTCGCGGGGGTTCGCCGTCGGAAACGAGTAACGTCGACCTGGAGTTAACAGTCTGGAGCTTTAAAGTGATTTATCTCTGATTTACGACGCGCGCGACCCAGGAGAACGAGCTCGTGCGCCGGGCCGAAAACTTTCACGGCTTTTCGACCTCCTCGCGCGCTTTCGATCCCTGAACGAATTACCGAGAACTCCTAGTCGACGATTTGCAGGCTTGCACAGAGCGAATACAAGCATTCGATTTCTCATAGTCTCGAACGCGTGTTATATATGGGTTACAGATCGAACGCTTCTCGCCATATTACCTAAATAAATTCAACTAGCCATGATCTCTGTTTTTTTTGTAAATTTCTTTAAATTTTTTCTTTCTGCAGAAAAACCTAGTGACTCCGGCAAGTTTAAAACCAAGTTTTCCTCATATGCACAGTACGATATACATAATTTCCATGGTACACCCGCTTATACCTGCTATCGCGTAGAGCGGGACTGCCAAAAGCTCGAGTCAAAAGGAGAAGAGACGGAGAAAAAGAGAGAAGTGGCCGGCGAGATGGCGTATATAAGCCAAGTATAGCGAGAGGGTCGTTCGTCGTCGCTCACACCCTCGCAGCTCCGGACCTCGTTACCATCGTGAACTTCAATTTACGACGATGAAAGACGCGGGTTTTCATCGCACGTCCCAGCTTTGCCGTTGACGACGAAAACGTGTGGGGGAGAAATGTGGTTTTTCTCTAGCGATAAGGGAGCTACAGAATTTTTTTTTCGTACAAACTAAAACCGCTCTCCCGGGCTTGTCCCTCTCTCTCTCTCTCCCTCTTTTTCTCTGTACCTCTCTCTGTCGCTCTCTCCCGGGCCCTCTCGAGCTTTTTCTTTTATTTCTTTCCTCGCGGTTCCAGGCACATGTCTCGGAATGCGTAATAAATATCACTTTCTCCCTTTGGGTACTTTCTCCCCCTTCCCCCCAGCCCCCCCTCTCTCATTCACTCTCTCTCTCTCTCTCTGTCTTTTTTAATTGCAAGTTTTTAGTTTTAACTCGCCGTTGAATTGCTGCAATGTATAATTTCTGTAATTCCCGTAATTTTATATTTTCGATACTAAGCCTATAGTTTGCTAGGGTATAACATTAAATCAATCAATCAATCAATCTTTCCCCCTCACCATCGCAGTATCTATACCCCATCTTGTTACCCTCGTATCCTCATTCTTTTCCTACTTACGCCTTACATAAGCACATTCGTACTTCGAAACCCTTTCGTTCATTCGTGTCATTCATACACCAGACGTCATTGCATTGAGGTTGAATTGTTTCCCTATGGCGTATATCCATACTAGCTAGTAACTGCACGTAATAGTTTAGTCGTCACGTTTCTCGCATTCGATCGTCCTTGGCCTGTTGCTCGTAAATACCCTCGTAATACTTTAAATTCCGGCTAAATAGCCAGAACCTAAAGTTTTTATTCCACAATCGCCACACACGTTCATTCGCGCTCAACTTCGTCCTTGAGACCCAGCCACTCGAAGGAAAAGTTTCGTCGATTTCTCTACTCGTGCGGTTCGCATATCGCAAAGTTCTAGTCGGAAGTTAAAAAACTTCGAAGTCTTCCTCTATCGATCGCCGCATGGCAGAAATTCCGTCGTGTTGGTCATTTCGCGCACGACACCGTTCGAATACCGAAGCATTGCGACTTTTCTTCCAACCCGTGTAACTTATTGTTCTCCCTGGGGAAACAATGCTTTTCGGTCGTACAGTTAATATTACACAACATGGATGAAAATTATCCCGTATAATAATGATTATAATAAAAAATCTTAAATTAAAGCGCGTGAATGATTTTAACGGCAATATTTTGTACGCTCGCAATGCCAGGAGAACTTCGTTTCATAGTTCTCTAAAATTCGCCTCCTTGATAACAACGAGAGGTCATTTCAGTACATATCTACCGTGCTCTCGTCGATTGCTGCTCTCTGAGTTGTACATTCTCAGCTCCCATCTGTGTTCTCTACCGACGAATGTCGTTATCAAACATATAACTCACGGATGTATGCCCTGGTGCTGGCACTGCGGTATGTAAATGTTTGGTCGGTTATAACTTGCCCGGCTATATGAGAACTAAGAGAGGAATACCAGTGTGGAATATCGAAACAGATTTTGCTTTATGCATATACCGCGGTGGCGATTAAATCGTGCCGTATACGTTCTACCTTCCTCCGCGAGCTTTTTTTCAGTCGCGTTGCGCGCTCCATATTAATTTATTTATAAGAACATAAAATAACAATTATTCAGTTTATCCAACTTTTAAACGAATTAAATTTATCTGAAACGAAATAAAATATTCGTTAAGCACTCTCGTTTTATTCGGTTAAATGAGCTCTTAATAATAATAATTGTTCTTATTATTATTATATAATAATTCTTCTTCTTCTTATTATATAATAATTCTTATTATTATTATTATATACTAATTCTTATTATTATTAATAATTAATTAATAATTAATAATAATAATAGCAATTAATTTATCTAAACTAATTACACTGTAACGGTTGGATCGTATTGAAAATAATTCTGAGAATACGAAGACTTCTTTCAATAAGATAAATTTTTAATATCGGCTTTCATTTCTCCAAGATTGATGTGTGGGTCACGAGTTTAAGTTCTCTATATCTGTCTTGTACATTAGTCCTTTTACGATTATTACGAGTACCCCCCTTTCTTGTTCCACAATTCAAAAAGTACTTAACTTAAATTATATTACTCGATCTTCGGTGGGTTGCAACGATGGGAGTGCCGAGATGATGCGATAGGACCATTTCCTTGAGAGAAAGGTCCTGCGCCATCTGACCAGGATGGAGTAGGCCCTCGAAGCGATGTCGTAGCGAGCGAACGATGGATGTTCGAATTCACTGTCGGTGCTTCGATGATGTTGAGTTTGGTACCTCCATTACTATGGTGCGAAAGCTTGATGACGATCGTCATCGCTGCGATGATATGGAGTTCAGCACCTCCGCTATTATGGTGTGAGATTGATGATGAGAGGTATTACTTCTATGATATGAGGTTCGGCATCTCCGTTATTATGGTGCGCGGGATCGATGACGATGGTATTAATCGTATTGATTTTGACATGTGTAATAACAAACGGCGAGTCGATTCGATTTAACGTGTTTCGTTTGTCTCTATGAGATTTCGACTAATTACTCGAGACCATCGATCACCGTCTCTTCTCACCTCTGCCATGCCTAGGAGTGGGGGGGGGGCGCTACGATTCCTCTAAAAAGGAGGGGATCGATCGCGATATGTCGTGGATAATCTTGCCACAACAGGATCCGCTACAAGATTGTAATGTTATTTTTCTGGAATTTAACCCTTAATAGTCACACTGGGCCCCATGGGACCCAGGCCCTTTTTTGACCTGGAATACTACTCACTACAAACCATCAATTGGGTTTTGGGGTGCCATCTAACGATAGTTTGGATCTTCAACTTCAGTACCGGGAAGGTACTGAAGCCATATTTTGAATCGGACCGTTAGTCGGATTTCCCTTTCATTCTTTCCTTCTAAATCGCAGCTGCGTTGAATGAAATAAGTATACTTTTTGAAAAGTTCACAGAAACCACTATGTCTACTTCAAGATACATTGTTTCCCGATTATAAAAACATTTATTTGTCAATAATTACAAGAGTTACAGCAATTATTGTAAACAAAAAGTCATTTTACATGAGTTTTTTTGCATAAATAATTTTTGCAACATTTTTGTTGCATATTTAAACTTTAATTTTTGATATCTAACCAATATCCTTATATTAAACTAGGTTTAAATTATACCTCGCTATTTTTTCATATGGCTCAATGCATTATGTCATTAGTTATAAAATTTAAAAAACGCCTGAGTCTCATGGACTGTAACGACTGTACGACTATGACGTAATTCTAGTTAAGCGTGACTCATAAGGGTTAATAGCAATTAATTCATCTAGGCTAATCATACTGTTACGTTACTTTTCTGGAGTTTAAAGAAATACTCGCTGGGATTCAAATTTCACAATCAAATTCTTTCTCCTCGTTCGCAGTGTCCAACTCGTAGCACGTAGTCGTCGAATACTTACGCAGGCCTCGTCCTTTCTTCGGCTTTGACTTCCGTACGATCACCAAGTGGCTTTCGGTTTCTCCGCCGTTCTTGCGTCGTCGGGCATTGACCGGTAAATCGGGAACGTATGTCACAAGGTGTACTTTAAACAGTAAACTTCAGAAAACAGTCGAGCCAAAGGGTGGGCGGTGAATTCGTGTGCGGGTCCGAACTATCGAAGCTATCTTGTAAATGGCACACTCGAAAATGTAGAGAATGGAAAGGTGGGCTGAATCGGAGTATAAGACAAAGAGGAATTGACGAGGAGCAACAGAGACTGACTGTCGTCTACACAAGCGCACGAACACAGACGCAACTACATACGAAAAGAGCAGTCCCGCACCTGGGCAAAACGTGGCATCGGCGACCTGCTCGGACTGGCTTGGCGTTTGTTCGGCCAAAGTTGGTGAGAACTCTCGAAGCTCGGGGAAGTTTCGCGGACAGTAATTGAGGGCACGTAGAGAAAAGGCCGTGGTGGCCGGTTAAAGGAGAACTAGAGGGACCTCTCGGTTATGGCGCGGTCTGCTCCCGTGCACTTCCCCTATGTATTTTTACCCTCATTTCACCCTCTCTCTCTCTCTCTTTCTCTCTGTCTCTCTCTCTCTTCCGATTCTATAGCGAAAAGCTCCTATATGGCCCCTGCCACTTCACGGCCAGTTGGACGTTTCATTAACGGATATTGCCGCTACACGAGTAGCCAACTCACTGCCGAGTTCTATAGCAGCACATGTCAGAGCCATTCGCTCTATGGCGCGTAGACCGTGAACGGAGAAGAGAAAGGAGAAAAGAGCGTTCGCGAGAAAACGTCGGAGAAAGAAAAAGAGAAGGAACGAATGAACGAATAGCAACGAAATGTTGTAGATACGTTATCCGGTGTGTATAGTATAAGTACATATATATATATACAACAACGTATATCTATCATGGAATGTCGAAGAAAGCAAGCCAGGAAAGAGAGGGAATGATAGAGCAAGCGGAGAGCTATATGGCGAAAGCTCGATCGCTAAAGCCCCGTTCAGGGTGCTGGACGTCTTCGATTATTAGATTCTTCGGTCGGATGAAAGAACAGGAGAAACCTCGATTGGTCGACGGTTCGCCCTTTTCAAATACCAATACCTTGGGCGTGTGTTACGGAAGAAAACACCGCGATCGAGTTTTCGTTGAGAAATGTAGAACGACGCGAAGAAATTCCATCGGATCTCGGACTACCGCCTATTATTCGCACATATATTCTCGATTCCGTCGTTAAATATCAATATATAATAGTGAAAATATATAACTCATATTCTACTTAATAAAAATAAATTATTTTGTTCAAACTCAAATTGTTATTTTATTTTTGTTTCCCTCAGGCACGAATATAAATAATTGAACTAAAAGTAAAGGGACGCGAAATCATAAATCAGCGTTTCACGAGATTGTTGAATTATACGAGTACAATTATACCATAAGACAATGAGGAACGAAACAATCGGTGAACGAACTTTTTTCCCCGATAAAAATGTCGTTGCGTGGTATCTGCGACACTCGTGCGATAAAATCATGCGGCTGGTATTGTGTACTATTGGTCGGGGTATCTACGAATCTCGTCAAGTGGTACGGAAAACTGAGTGTACGGTAGCGAAGGAGAGAAAGGGCCGACTGTGCAAAAAGCGATGAGGCATATATGTATATACGAGGGGGGCGTGAACGAACGTTTCCGAGTTACGAGAGTATTTACGAAGCACCCTTCAGCTTCGAGTGTTCGCGGTGAAGTATCTTCGTCGTCACCCTGATTTCGCTTCGAAGGTTGTAACGTCGCAAAAGCTCGCGCTTCCCAGCCTACCCATCCTCTGCCTACTCATCCCCTTGACGAGAAACGAGACATGCTATGTACAACTTTATATTCATGGACGGAAACTTGGGTAATTTCACAAGGAAAGCTGAGAACTCGCATTTATATTTATCGTATGAACATAGTTTCGTGTTTGTTATATTTCCTGACAACCTTATTTTATAAAGAGCTTGCGCAGTATCGTATACAAGCAAACTCTATGAAAGTCGACATAAAAACGTCGTAATATTGGTAAATGTACGTGAGAATATCGTTCGATCGATTCAGGAAATGAAGCATGGCTTAAAGGTAAATAAAACTTTCAGTTCAAAAATGATAATCTATGAATCGAAAGTTTGATCTACCTGCAGCGACGACTTTTTGTATAAGTAATTATTTATATGAGCTACAAAAAGTCGTCGCTGCTTCATCCGCAACATTTTTTTTTTGTTATAGTTTTACAACTATCTCCTAGTCGCGTCGTTTCTTTTCTCGCTCCAGATGAAAAATGATACGTTAATTACTTATTTCCTTATTAATTTTATATATTTATTGTAAACGCGAAATAATTTCTTCGGTGTTCTCTTCTAATCGGAGGTCCATACAACGCTCCTTATCTTCCGCTTCATTCATCCGTTCTACCCGTCGCGGTGGGACAGCCTGTCCCTGATGCTACTATTTCTCTCGCCTGACGTTCATTTTAATCGATTAAGAGCGCTACCTCTCGCGATATTCGCTCTCAATTAACGTCACCTAATTTCAAACTGCGCGTGCAGCAGTCGACGCCAGGCACACACATACGTCAAAGTATTGTAGCACCGAATGCGGGATGTCGGGGCATGTGAAATTCTGATTACGACGAAGCTACGTGAGATAACCGAGCGAATGGATATAATATGCGATACGTATTAATGATAATGGTATCATGAAACTAATAGATCGCTATTAACCATTTCTCCGTTTTCCTCAAATTTCTCACAGACAAATCTTACGCGTATTCCATGAAAAAAAAACTATTTTATACAATGAATATATCGCATGGTCGCTGTCCCAAATCACATACATCCCCGTAACTAAAATATTTTTTACTTCCTTCTTCGTCAGTCAAACTTAAGCTTCAAATCTAGAATTCGACCGGTACACATAATTTTCATTTAACAGCGAGTTCACGTTCGCACGATCGCACCTATCACACTTAGCGGTTAACCCAACAGTGCTCGAGAAACAGAAGTGGAGGGAGAGAAGGAAGCACAGAGAGAGGAAGAGGGAGAGCGAGAGAGATGAGAGCTGCCTAGGGAATATTGGTTTAATAAAGCCGGTAACGGTACATAACTTTGAAGAGACTTGTTGAAGTAGCTGCTCGGATCTTTCTCTATCCCTGGAAAGGAGGAGACTAGTCTCGTATATGGCGTGGGTATAGTCACTCATACACATACACACACACACGTGTGGGGACGTATATACGCACACACACATACGTACACACATACGAGGACGACACACACATACCTACATACACACTACTTGTATCTATGTATTAGGTACATTGTATGCGTATGGTTCTGGTAGATCGCACTCTCTTTCTCTCCCTCGCTCGCTTGTGTACGCCTAGTCGTTACCCACGATTGCTTGCGCACAACCTTATACGATGGAGCTTGGCGAAGCTCCGAAGCAAAGACATACTCTCAAGAGGCTTTGTGAAATTGGGTAGATGAATATATATATACGAGATAGCATATTCGATATATCTACACAAACGAGAGCGTCGAAGAGGGAGAAAAAGGAAGAACGAGTGAGAGAGAAGTCACGCTGATATGATGTGAGAAGACATGAAGTGGGAGTCACAGTTACGTGGTTATGACGTGGTTGCTGTATGAGCGTGCATATATATGGTGTCAAATGGAAGAGACCTCGCGGAGAGTACCATAAGACCCACCCTCCCAAGGGTTAGGGAGATCGGTGGTGCACAAGCTACTGGAGAGGATGGGCGACGCTCCAATAGACTACACGAGCGTAACAGAACGCTGGCTTTCCGAGAGATCTAAAATGTATACGTAGGTCGTTTCAACATTAACCGACGAGTGATCTGGCACCGATTTTTTGAGCCCTTTTATCGTTCAGGTGTGCTTTTTTTATGCCATAAAAATACGATCGCTATCGATAAACCGATGTTTATCCCGTAATGGCAGGAAGGTGGTTGATCAAGATAATTTAGTATGCAATGGCTTATCGTTTAATCGTGAAATCACCCATATATGTACGTGAGAGGAACACAAGCGGATGACTCGCACCCACAGAGCTCGCGGTCGGTGGTTTCAGACCACGTTGAACCTGAATCCCTTCAGGTACTTAGGTGTATATAACCTATCTATATACCATATATATATATATATATATATATATATATATATATATATATAGTAGTAGAGCTTGAGAAATTCCGTCGGGAGGATTGATGGTGGCATATTCTTATCACCGACAAGGACCCGACAGTTCAAAGCACCTCAAACACCCTGTGTCATGCAATCCTGTATCCTGAAGGGATTTTCTTAGAAATTCGACACGTTAACCCCGATAATCGATACTTACACCTTCACTGCATGCTTCACAGCTTTCCAATCATTGGAAAAATTATTGATTTAATTTTTCTTCATAATTATCCGTGATTTACAAACTTATTGTAAGAACATACGTTTTTAATTGTTTTTTATTCAACCAATGATCATCGTCGATGTACGAAAAATTGATGGACTGAGATTCTTTTTTATAACAGTAAGTATTTTTGTGAAGTGGCACAGTCCAGTTTCGTGAAGACTGTTGTACGGCTCTCAAACGTGGAAGAATTGATAAGACGAGAAAATATAAAAAAAGACCGAGAGACAGTCAATAATTTAATATGCGCATAACGTACGAGAAACCAGCCTGTACTATAATCCACATCATATAAGCGAGAACGGTATCGATTCGATATTACTGTGATAGTAATATCGAATCGATGCCGTTCTCGAGATGTTACTGTCTTCGACACACCCACACACACACGAACACATTTTGTATATCGGCGTGTGACAAGTAGTACAGACAGTAAGAGGATTTCATCGCGACGACGATGATAACGTGCCCGAAAACGAGTCGAAAAGTGGCTCTGCCGATTCATCACGAGCCCAGTACTTACTATGTTTCACGAGGGAAAGGGCGTCCGCAACGCAGGTCGAGGGTACGAAGATGACTCTCACGTACCGGAGTGCCCGATGAACAATGGCACTTCGACCGATTTTCGCATTGCTATAGCTAGTGTGGAACGTTCATCCGTGACGATGACGAGGAAAAAGGAGAGAATGAAAGAGAACACGTACGAGCGAAAGAGCAGGAGAGAGTATAGATAACTGCCATGGATGAGGATGAGGTCTAGGTAATGGGCAAAGGGTGTTCACATCCACAATCTGTCGGATTCACACCATATAACAGCAATACAGACAGGAATGTCTATGAGCTTTGGTTCGAATTGAATAAATATATTTTCTCTATGCAATAGACCAATTTTCGAAAGCTCGATTGTTCTCGAATAGTAAATCCGTTGTGTTTCGTATCAACATAATTACAATCTTTGGTACAATACCGACCAATGAACTTGCATAATCTTAGGTGGCTTAAAGGGGAGCTGGGGCATGGGGTTAATCGGTGTGTTAAAGGAGGAGGTTTCCATTCAACGATTACAGTCTGTAATTGAAAGGCGTTTATACTCTATACATACAGCCAACATACATCGGTTCAGCATCAGGCGGTCAATAATACCAGATAAAAAACAATGGATCGATGCGAACTATCAGGGTTCAACGAAAGAGGGAAAATGGAAAGAGGGATGTAAGAAAATAAAGCACGGATGGCAATAAATTTCAAAAAGTGAACCGTTTTTTCAATATCAAGAGCGCGATTGATTAGAGTCGAATTATTGTCGCGGTTTTCGATAGCACTTAGAAAATTTACTGTTTGTTTCGCTCTTCTTTTTCATTACTATATCCTCGTTTTTGTATTTAACGACGTATTTATCGAACCTCTGCTGGCACTCAACTTTTTTCAAGACTCTGTGGTACATTGATTTTGTTGCATTTTACAGAGTTGTGTGGCTGTGGTATACGAGATTGGGCCACTCAATTTCCTCGACGAAGCGCGGCCATTCCTGACCTAATTGCGGACGAGCACACTCTCTCCCAATGGCTGTCTTTACCATCCCTCTCTGTTCTCTCTCTCTCTCTCTCTCTCTCTCTCTCTCTCTCTCTCTCTCTCTCCCTCTCTGTTTCTCGTTCCACTGAATCGTTTAGTCTAAAGTTTAATTTACCCCGAACGACCCTCGGCCAAACTATAGGAAACCGTGAGTGTTTGCTGGTGTACTGAGAGAGTGACCGAGCTATATGACCCGGGCACATTGTTACTCGTTCCTAATTCGATCCATTGATCAATAAACCGTTTGACATGAGAGTATTTTTCTACAACCAGCACCAAATGTTTCGAGAAAAAATATCATACCTACTGAACAATGAAACAGATTCATGTATCAAATTTGCGCGGGAAAAGGTCCCATTCGAATATTAAATGCAATTAAAATGAAATTAAGCACGCAAGTTACTGATCTCGAATAGCTGATCTAGTTACTTTTGTTACTTAAACAAAATTTATTTGAAAAACATAAATTTATCCTCCTGTCTCCGACAGTAACAAATGTATTTTTATTCCAAGTGCATTAACGTCAGAGAGCAGAGAGAAGATTATGTTAAAAAAGAAATATTTAAACAATTTCACGCAGCTGGGCGATGTCCATAAAAGTGACCCGAAGATGACGTAAGAATAGTAAAGAAGAATTGAAGGAATAAAAGAATAAGAAATAAAAAGCAGAGTAAAAATTCGTCTCTGGCCAAAGTAACGAGCTAACTCCCCGGTAACTTTTCCCGCTTCGGATAATCAATTAGAACTCTCGAACAAGTAAGATGGAGGGCAATGGAGTTAAACGCTCGGTGGCTTTATCTGCGTAATGCGTCGAGTAGGATAGGATCGAGTCAAGAGCGCGGTTATATAAACTGGAGCAAACTGCCTCACCAGAGAGGCTGAACCATCGTACCATGGAGTCTCTCGGGTTCTAGAGCCAGCTGCCACTCTGCAATTATCTACGCCTCCGTTTTAATATTCTGTACATACTATCTATTGGCAAGCATTGTGATTAATATTACGTATTCCGCGTGTCATGAATATCGTAATTGTATAGAGATCCGAACATCAAGATCAGTTTTTCGCGTTCCAACGTCTTTGTTACTCACAAACAACTCTTGACATTCTGAGATGAAAGTTACTCTTACTAGGTCGATGTTATATTTTCTGTCACGAAAAAATAAACCAATTATTATTTGAAAAACGGCGAGGGAATTTTATTATATAAAGGGACGCGTATATACCAGCATGGTAAAAAACTTGGCCAATTATAATGCGAAAACGTAAAACCTCTCCATCGTGCATAGGGGCATGTGCGTTGTATTCTCGTAGTTCTCCAATGATAATCAAATGGAAAGAGTTTACGCCGTTCACTTCTGGCTTTACTCGCATCGCCTAAAGTCCAAAAAAAATACGAATGCTTACAGACCGAGGAAGAAGATTCTTCCCTGGTTTTTCTTTCACTGCCCTCCGATCCTCGCCGACGGCTTCCAACTTTCTTCACGTTTATACGAAAAACATTTCTGAATACATAGGTACAGACGCGATACGTATATAGCTCGTATGGGAGCTTGTACACGAGGAAACATCTCACGTATCCGCACTGAACTTCCAATCTGCCTCTGGTAAAAAGAATTTTATACGTGTGCTTCTCATTGCCTTCGTCGAACTTCGGTAGATTTCTTTCTATATAGTCAACGAAGTGGATCCTCGCGAACTGACCAAAGTTGACCACGTACACCACGATTCGAAGCTGTATCGACACTTGCTCTACCTGCTATTGAATAATAAATAAAACACCCTACTCCCTTACCCCCCCCCCCTCCCCAACCCAAGAGAGTTTTATCCAGATATAGAAATGATAGGAAATGACAGAAGAATGAAGATTTTTGTGTATTGTTTGTTGCAGGTTACTGGAATAGTGGGAAGGGCAGATGTTCTAGCCTGCATATTTTTCTTACTGTCATTCCTCGCTTATCATGGGTAAGTGAATATATTGTAACCCATTTTGGGGTCCAGTGGGACGGTTAAAATGAAATATCCGATATATTGTTTTTGTCTAGCCTAATCTTGGAATATTTTGAGCAGCGTCAAAGCTAACCACCTACTGTAGATATAGATAGCCCTTTTTGGTTGAACTAAAATGAAGCACCTGTAACATACTTCGGGTCTTTGTAGAGCCATTGGAATCGAACATCACTTATACAATAGCGCTGAAAGTTTTGGATATTTCGACTATCCAGGGCGGATGTGATGTAACACTTGAAATCTGAATATTGAAGTATCGCCCAACTATACGAATACATAGAAATCCGTGTAACCTTTCGTGATGCAAATACTCAGATACTCAAGAACCTATATTTATCGGAAAATCCAGATACCCGATGAAACATATAAAATACGATACTTGAGTAAAAATGATTAAATTGTAAACATAAAATTATTGAAATCAGACAATGAGTAGGCCAATCGTGAAGCAGCTGTGATACAATATTCCTAACAGGTCGAGATTAAAAAATATGAAAACAGTGGCGAAGATAAAAGTGGCAATATTTTTTATCACGTAGAAATTTTTATAAATTGCACAGTTTTAAGTGCCAGCGTATAACTGACATTTATACAGGAGAAGAGTTCAGAGTGAGTTACAACAACAATGAACGCTATCAACTCGCTTTAATCAGTATTATTCGCCCGCTCGAACGAAATGTATAAATCATATTATATACTCATTAGACAACAAGGGAAGAAGACTACGAATATCGCGAAAATGATCTCCTGCGTTATAATGTTCGAGATTTTTCCACCGGCAAGCAAATGGGAGGAAGCACAGAGCCGTGTGCCAGGGGGTGATGCGAAAAACAAGAAGTAGCGCCGCGTTGTAGGCCAGGGCATAAATTATCGAGAAAAAGTCGGAACGGCAACGCGAGATATATACGAGGGGAACGAAAGGAGGAGGATGAAAAAGAAAATAAAAAAGGAGGAGAATTGTGAATAACCTAATAAGCCAGTAACTGCGGGCGCGCGTTCTCTCACCCCGGACTTGGCTCGCTTCCGCGAAGCCATAACTTGAGAAAAGTTGCAGGTCCCGCATACGTCACATGAAGAGGGTCAGAAGGGGCGAGCGGTCGACGTAGGGGATGGATGGCAACTCTCTCGAGGGGCTGGGGGTAGTAGGGGTCGTCGCGACGACACTTACCGCGCCATGACGACGCCTGCCTGACGCCAGAACAGAACGTGGGCCATTCATTCTCATGAGTACCGTTGCTTGCCTCCTGGTCGTGGTGTTGGTGGTGCCGCTGCTGCTGCTGCTGTTATTACCGGGGGGCAAACGCAAAGCACGCAGGAGACAAGGAAGGGAGTGCGACGAAGGAATTATAAACTAAACTAATCTACCGTGACCTGTAGCCACGGGACAGTGGAGTGCTTCCAGAAGAGGGCACGTAGCGATACTCCCTCTCTCTCCTTTCCGGAGAAAAGAGAACCTTCTGCGACAGGCAGATTTTCTCCCAAGATTTGTTCCGGATTCATCTTATGTTGTACATATATACGTATACTGTAAAGTGGACTCGGAATGAATTTTATAAGAAAATCTGCTTGTCGCCAAAGATTCCCTTTTCTCTGAAACGAAGGGAATAAATGTATACAGATCCAGCGACACAAACTGTATCCCGATTGCAATAATTCATATACAAATAGCCATGAACTCTCTATGTAACGAGCTTCTCAACTAGATCAAGAGTACATTGTTATAAAATAGTGTATCAGGTTGAGATCTCTGTAAAAAATGACTGCCTCCATATATTGTGATGACGTATCCACTTTGCTCAAATGGACAACGAGGCTCTCGAAAGAGGATTTTAGCCACATTATGGATAGTCACGTATACCAAGTCCTTGGGTCTTAAATCCTTCCATGACTGCTACAGTTACATCGAAGCTTAAATTCTGAACTATCCTAAATCTTAATTTGTATCTGTTGGTATATTTGAGAAACAGTTGACCAAGAGACGAAGAGAGGTTTAGAAAGAATTTTGCCGGTCAGCCTCCCACTTAGACCTTTAAAATAAATTAATGAACTCCTGCCAGCCTCGAGAATCACGGCGGCGGTCATCCGTTAGCCTAAAATATATGTACATACATACGTCGTGTAGATACAACGCGAGCTCAACAGTCCCCGGATTATATGAAGATTTGTTAGTACAACTGCTCTCGGAAGATAAGCATCCACACTGCGACCGATGCGCCAATAGCTGATAACGAGCTATAGGTTGTTTAATACAGGATTAAGAACGCACAAGAAGATTCTTACTGTATAGCGAGATCGAACAAAATTTCGCTTCGTCAGTTTCAACAGAAAAAATTTATATGATGAATGTATCGATATACCTTGTAACCTTGGTTTAAGCGGATGGCCGTATAAAATTATCACAATAGGTACTGGCCTACTTTTATTCCCGATAGAACAATGACACCGTGTGTCAGATAATAACTGATTGAAAGTACAAAGTTCACGCTATTCAATTTGTTATTTCAGAGAGCGAAGCATGAGAAAACATTAAAAATTATTAAACAGTCAATAAAGTTGACCGGTTCGCGTCGATGTGCAGTTGGACGTACATAGCCGCGAAGGTGCTCGAACTTTGTTTTTTAGCACGGTACTAGCCGTGACGAAAGGCGAAAACTTTTTTAATATTATGACTAACAGTTATCGGTTCGCTGGGGGATCGTTCTAATATGATTAACGTTCATAGTTGCGAAAAAGTTCATGAGGCTACGGAGATATATTGTAAAAATCGTATACTGTATACAGGATTTATTTTAAGTTCGTGTTTAACCAGCCGGAAGTTTAGGTTTCGTTCTCGTTGCAACGATATTTCTAAGCAGTAGATATATGTCTCGCTGGCAAATTAATTTTTGGGCTAATTTGAAATACTGATCGCGCTCGCTGCTATTAATTATTACTCGTAATAACCGTAGACACTCGATTGCCTTGGTAAATCATAGTTTTCGATTTCTTGTGAACAAGTTGCTGGACACTTTCGTAAACGAAATGATAAAAGATCAGGCCTATTCAATATCGTTTATTATATTCATCCCATTTTTATACTAAAAATTGGATCATTGAATCAATTCAATCTAATATGTTCCTTGTTTTCCACGTTTATGTTACAGTCAGCAGACAGCTTACGTTTGGAGCAGCGTCTTTCTCGGTGCTTTATCGATGCTGGCCAAGGAAACGGGAGTAACCATACTTTTGCTGAACCTTCTGTACGATCTTTATCGTTCCTGGCATTCTATCAAGAGGTGAGCGGACGATTGAAACAGTTATGGCAATGCATATACTAGTAACGTCCTATTATCGTGTATATCACATGTCTATCGATACATCTATCTATAAATCCATTTATCTGTCTGCTTATCCATCTATCTATCCATGTCCTTATAAAATGGACGATATTTATCCTCGCATTTTCTTATATTGACTATCAATATGTCACAATTTTAAAAACGTATCGTGAAAAAGCAAAGTTTGAAGTAAAAGCACTATAAAACGTTTTAATTTTGATTAACGTATTATCGAATCGAATATATACGTAATTTAAAAGAAGGTGCCCACATGTCGATTAATCTTAATGAGTTCTCTGTTGTCCCAGTTATGGAATATTCGAACCACCTGCTAATGTGCATATTTATACACCCGTGTACATCATAATACACTTTGACATTGCCTACAACTAAAATTATTATCATGTGTCTCGCACAGAACTCAGAATAGCGTGGGTGGATTAAAATTATTCACAACTCTCGAGCCACATACTTATTATTATCAGAGTAATTCCAGGGATAAACAGAATGGTAGTTAAAACGATACATTGTATGTCGGTAGGAGTGTCGAATTGTGAAACTTTTGTTTCGTTGCATATATAAAGCAAATACTCGGTACTTGCATATATCGTATTAACTTGAGCGGCGTCAACGCAACGTTTGTAAACTTTTTACGCCTACGTCCCAATTATTACGACACTTGGCGATAAGTGAAAATTTCTCGTGCTACACGAAGAGGATTTAACTTCGATTCGTCGACTATAATGTCTTTTGTACGATGACATATGTTTATATCTATACTATAAATATGCATAAGCATTATACATGTATATAATATACAAATATGTACATATGCATTTACGGCGTAAGATACCCAACATTTACTGTTTGGCGTATCCCCTTTCATACTTGAGTTCTTCGTTGTACGCGCATAATGATCTCGGTCCGTTTGCTCTGTCACTGAATATGACAGCGGGAATAAAGCGACGTATAAAAAACGGCTCGCGTTCATGTTACCCGGGCTAAAGAAATCACCATAAGTCTTACCAAACGTCGCGTGTTTTTCATCGATATATCATTCAGAGGAAGGGACCATTCACGAGACTCGCGATACAAAACATCCCCACTGACGACGCAGATAAACGATCAAAACATATTTTTCAGTCCTCACCCTCTTTATCTTTTTTCTTATGTACACGATGTCTCTCACCGTATGCCTTTTTACCTCTTGACAAACTTTACAGCCCATGTTTAATATCCGTACATCAGACTCACATAAAACTATGAACGAAAGAATAAAAAAACTATAGAAAAAGATCGTATAAACCTTCTTTGTTACAGATCCATCTTCGAAGCGCGATGGAACGATGAGTCGAGACACTTTTCGAGACGCGCAGCCACTCTGCTTGTATCGGTAAGTTGAGAATTAACGATATCTTCTATTGTTACAGCCCTGATTCACGATATTTGAAACTATGCAACGAAAAAACGAAATTCGACTGGTCATATTTCAATTTATGTCCCTATCCATCGCGATTATATTTAAGAATTTATCGTTCATCGCCAGACCGGTGCGTGAATGTTTTTTTAACTAGTCACGCGAAACAGCGGCTGGATTTTCCTACACTATTCATGTTCTGTTATCGATGCGTGATGGATACCCATCGTGAATTGACTCGAAGGGATCATGCGAGCTCGGCATATACGTGTACAAAAGGTCTTGCAAAAGCTCTTGGCGTATATGTTGGACAAACTGATTGCGGGACGAGAAATCCTCTTATCTCGTGGGCATGCATTTTCATATACAGAAACGATGCTCGTGCATATAAGCCCTGCAGAATACTCATCCACCATCCACTCCATTCGCACTCTCTTGTGCGGGATCACCTCACGCTTTGTTATGTTATGCTATGTTATGTTATATTACAATGACGGGCCGTCTACCCTTTTAGTATTTTCTCACTCGCATATGTGTGTGTGTTTATATATATACGTAGTACGTACATATGAAATATTATAACATGATATATCAAAAGAAAAAAACCGAACTATGGATAATATATATTTCTACATAAAAAAAAGTTTCCAGACGTATAATTGAAAAATGTAGTTTGCAAGAAATCGTGTAATTGAGACTAATTTACTATTTTAATCGTTTTTGTAGTTTCCCGACGTTCGATGATCAGTTGATTTTTTTCCACTTACACATCCTCATTGTATCATCGTTGTATTAGAAATGTATATTCAAATTTGTTGATCCATGCACCAGGAGGATAATACCAAAAGTAATTCTAAATCATTGTTAGTAGACGTTAATGGTATAACTCAATAGGTGCGTCATTAGAGCGTTAAAATAATATGTATGAAGGAAAAGATATTGCATATGACACCCCGAGTCGAAATTTTTGCCCTCCAGTAGCCTCCGTTCACTTCAAATGTAAACTTTCTGCCAGTCTGCCAGTCTGGTTATAGGCAGATTCCTCCCTTCAACTTCCAGAGTGGCAGGAAGTTTACATTTGGAGTGAACAGAGGTTACTGGAGGGTAAAAATTTTGACTCGGGACACCAATGTGAGCAAAGTCGCGTACACTTGATTACAAACTGGAATTTTATTTATATGAGAGCTGATGTGTAGAGTATCTTATGCAAAACGAGAACCATACTCTTGGCATCGAGAGAATATGAAACAAAAATGTCACAAGGAGTATTGTATTATGCATCGTGTTTGATTATAATACGCGTACGCGTATCGCATTGTGATAATAATCAGCATGATCCAGTGAAAGTAATATTTATGTTTCTGCCCATACCGTGCAAGGTAAAAATACACATGATTTAGGGCGAGGTTTTATATAAACAGGAAATGGTAGATGGCAAGGATTCATTCGGCGTCACTGGGTATATAGATATTGGTATACTTGCAGGAACATCGGAGTTAAAAACTGAAATACAAAAGCATACGACTTAAAGTCATTGCATATATTTCATATATACCGGCACTCAATCTTTTTCGTCCTTCTTTCACTCGAATACTCTGCACTTGGCACCACTCGCGTAGTACTCCTCAGCCTTTCATAACCGAGATGACTTTAACGAGACTCGGACATTTCGCAGTAGTACCCACGCATTGTAGTCCTCGTCATACGCTGTACTTATATTCCCTTCCAGTAGTCGAATTATTTTATATACCCAGCCATCTCACACTCGCTTCATCATATCTCATACGCTCGTTCGTGCGCCGGCCTGACGTAATGGATAATGTCAATTTTTAAGGAAGCTAGCTGTAAATTCTCATCAAAATACGTTATCGTAATTTTATTAATTCGTTTTACTCTCCGAGATGCGGTTCTCATGAAATGGAGGATCCTCGTAAGATACCATGATTAATTTTACATTTACAGAGCTCGAGATATTTGTTTTGTCTTAAACACCTGTGAGACGTCACAGCGTTCGTAATATTTCGTATGAATTATCAGTCGTTATCGTCTAGCTGCCGATTGGAGACGTCTAAAAGGAACCAAAAATACGTTATAAATGGGCATGTGATTACAGAATAACAAAAATAAATTTGGGGATTATGACTTAGGTAGTTAATATGGCCCACTACTGTTTTTTCGAAACTAACTAACATTATCCCTAAACAAACCTGCCACGTTTGTGCAATCCTACATGTCACCTCCTCGGTAAACTTGTGCGGCATGGCAAGATCGCACGTGTCTTACAGCCAGCGATCAGAAATTACGTATGTTATTTTTTGGAAAGTTTCAACCATTGCAGTCACTCGAATTGTGAATTTTATTATATTATTCCTTCGCAGTTTTGTAGGCAAATCCTTAATCTATAGTGTAGTGGCAATTTTGGATATAAATTGTTTACATTTTTTTGGTTTACATCTTATTTGTCAAAAATCTTCCTGCAGCCAATATGACTCACCAACTATGAATTTACGAAGAATGCTCAGCAGAGTAAAATAACGTGTGATTTATTGTTCGTATTGTTTGCTCTGGTAGACATTATGGCTGACGGTATTTACGGTCAATATGTCCCAAGGTCATAATACCCAACTATGTTTCATTTGCAACGATTGTTCAAATTTACTAAAACTTCGATTTTCAGTTATTCTGTCAAGTTATCTTGCTTTTAATTATTGATTACCAATAAGTTCGACGAATCACGTGACCAAAAAACTGCTGGATCTCGTATAGTTCGAGTTTTACTGCATAAGAGGCTTAGAGAGAGCCATAATACCCGACTTACCCTACTATTTTTCTAAAACGCTTACACGCCAATTTCTTATTCGGAAAAACGGGATTCTCTTTCTTCGATAGAGTGGTAGCGGATTGCTAAAATCACGCAACTCAATTACGCGTTACGTCCTGTTTGTATATTCGCGTTATTCTGTATAGCGGTTTTATGACGCGCCATTAAATCTTCATGTGCATCGCACGAGGCTCGCACAGGTTCTAGTCTCGATACCATATACTGGAGAACAACAAGAGAGTGAGAGAGAGGGTAGCATCATCGTAGAACAGTCAACCACACACGGTTATTGGAGATGTGCGGTATGTCGCTTCCATCGGTGAATTAATTTAGACGATCCTGATGCATCCTTGACTCGCATTCTATGTACGATTTTATTGCTACGGTCTACGTAACATGGCAGCTGCGATGTCCATCTTTCTCGCTCTCTACATTCATCTCTCTCTCTATCTCGCGCATATGCTGACAATCGTTCGGCGAGTGTCACGCACTGGTTCATTGCTTAACGTTATAACACTCGTTATATAGCGAGTGGTTTTCTTTTCATATGACAAATTGTCTAATATTTATAGTATTATTGGCGTATGAATGTTATAAAATCTGACGGGCATTGCCTATTTTACTTAAGTTCGTTTCTGTTTCACCATTTTCTGTCTTCTGATTGTTTGGTGATTCGTCGTGCAACTGGACCACACGAATGGAAAATTAAACGGTCTTGTACACTTACATATGGTACGTGATCTAATATCATCCGAGGGATAACTTTATAGTCATGATAGGTATAGTTTTCGTACGTGAGGAGTGTCCAATATATGTTATTTTCATATATGATTTTCATTTTGATTTGCCTACTATATCTATCGCGAATTTTTCGGTTATTGGTGTAGAGACTACAATGTCTACCAGCGCATGTTCTCTCGAAATGTATTCATACATTTTTATAAGAGAATACACATACATGGAGCATCACGACAGAAACATCGTTGTCTGCTCGAATATCAACGGACACCATCACTGGAAACGAGTGTCCATCCACTTCGATCTCTTGAATATGAATAAGCTCCGGTTCGAAAAGCATCCATAGCTCGCCCATACATCCATCGTCGACTGTTTTGCCTCGAGCTCTCAATGGTTGTCGAGAAAAACTTTTATATCTTATATTTTCGAGGTCATCTTCCGTTTCGTCTGGTAACGTTTTTATGCTGTCCAGGCGTTACGGCCGGAAAAACGAGAGAACAGAAACAGAGAAAGAGATGGAAAGAGAAAGAGAAAATGATGAAGGTTCGAGAAGTCCAAGTATCTATCAAGTTAGATGAGTGGACGATGTATGTGACGAATATCGATAGTTTTGAGAGGCGGTAAAGTGCTGTCAACACATACCCCTACCGCAGAGTACTCGTTTTGTGTATGCACGAAGTAACGCCATTGTATATCTTTCACCAACGAGTAGACCTTTTTCTCACCATACGTACCTACAGCTTCCATTTCTTCAATACGCAAGTCGCGTGTCAAGTCATCCATGGAGAATGACGGGATTTTAACGCAGGCCTGAACGATGACAATTAAACAAATACAGAATCTTCGTAACCCGATCCAATGGAATTATTTTTCAAATGCTATTATAAATTTCTAACTTTGAGAATATTCCGTCCGCATTTCCACAGTGAATTATTGTTGGCAAAATTGTCTTGGTCATTCATCCCGTCACATTTGGATGAAAAATTTGTAGTATTCTTTCATCTTTAGTACAAACATATACCTATACATCAACGTGAAAAACCGTTTCTTATTCATATTGCTTAAATGTTTTTCTGTTTCCAATGTTTCAGCTCGGCATACTACTGGTTGTGAGACTTGCCCTGCTTCACGGCGCTTTGCCGAAATTCTCACCGCAAGACAATCCAGCCGCTTTTCATCCATGTTTCCACGTGAGGTGAGTAAAGACAGGAGTCCGACTACCCTTTACGCTATCCGACCGTCGAGAGTCCGACTCCCGTTTCATTGTTACAAAATTCTTGGCATACCATGCATCCGTTATACCAGAACTCAATACCGTTGTTATTTGCACATGGAACACATCTCTCATGTACGGAACAACTGTTCATATCAGAGGCGAAAGAAAGGTGCTGCACCGAGTAAGTTGCAAAATATTATAGAAACGATCAGCCTTATCAAAATATCATCGAACAAAAACATAATAGCAAGCAGTACCATTCTTATGGGATTACCTTTTCGCTGTATGTTCCCAATCGATGTTTCTTCAAAGTTTATCACTTAACCTTAACTTAGCTTCCAAACTTCTTACTTATGACTAAACGTTTAGTGGATCTTTGAAAGTTATCACTAAATTGAATGATCGTGTTTTAGTTAAATCTTAATCGATAAGTTCTTTCTATTCCTTTATTCGTTCGTGCGAATCTTCGCATCACCGATGGTAGCGGCAATTCTCAGAAGACTCTTTTGCCTCCTCTAAAAATTGGAGGGACCGGTGGTTCGTAAACGAGAGTAGGTGACCAGAATGCGGGGGAATATGCAGGGACTCTTTCCTCGACTCTTACCAACTTAAACTGTGCGCCCGGCGCTTTTAACTTTTCCACTTTGCTAACCGCTCTTGGGAGCACGCACACGACGACGTTGCGCTTTCTATACTCATACTCACACTATACCGTAGCTTCGGCTTTGTTTTTTCTGCTTTTTTTACTCCGCCTGCTACTTCGTCTATATATGGTTCCGATATCGACAGTGGCCTTCTCTTCTATCGCTGACTTTCTTTGAACTTTCGCGAAAAATTGTTCTCCCTCCAGCATGCCACTTGCTCGCTGTTGGATTTTCACTTTCGCCGAGCCGGAAGAGAAAGAAAACACCGACATACGCACACGATGCCGTCATCTGTGGCATGGTGGAATCACTTGAAAAGTTTTACCTACAAGCGAACTTCTTCGTCGAAGTAAAAGCGCTTCACGTGAGTCTATTCCGAATATAGGATATCGTGCCTTTATCGTTCCCAGGATTGCAAGGCAATGCCAGTACCAAATAATCAACCTTACAATTTTTTACCAATGTACCAAAGTATAGCATTCCTTTTAAAAAAGATAAAGATAACTTTCATATCTCTGAAGCGACTCCACCTAGCAACAAAAAGCTAACATCATGTAACAGCCCCCGTTGTCCCATGTTACTTTTGTTTCAAAAACTTTCTTGCGACTTTTTGGAATTATTTAAGATACACATACACACATACAAACACACACACACACGCGCACACACAAACACCCCTGATCTACCAGTCAGAGTAAGAAGAAGATGTTCCTCCGATCACGAGGGAAGAACTTCTGCGAGCTGTGAAGAGGGTTGGAAACACCAAAGCGCCTGGTATGGACAACATCCCTAAGATTGCACTGAAAGTGGCTGTAAAGACAACACCCGAGCCATTTCGCGACATGTACAATCAGTGCCTCATCCAGGGAGCTTTCCCTGAACGATGGAAGTAGCAGAGACTCGTCCTCTTGTCCAAAGATAACAAACCACCAGACGAACCCTCATCGTATCGCCCATTGTGTATGTTGGATACGGCCGGAAAAATCCTTAAACACATTATACATGAGAGGATCACGACCGCTATTGGTAGTGCTGTTGCCGAGAACCAGTATAGTTTTCGGAAAGGCAGGTCAGCAATCGACGCCATAAACTACGTGGTCGCCATTGCGAAAGTGGTAACCTCTGGAAAACGGTGGGACCATGACAGTAAGAAGTACTGCCTATTGGCAGCTCTCAACGTGAAGAGCGCATTTAATTCGGCCCGGTGGGATAGCATCTGATTGGCTCTGGATCAACTCAGGGTTCCAGTGTACCTGAAGAAGATGATCAGGAGTTACGGGAGTTAACGGGAGAGTGCTCGTATATGACACAGAGAAGGCTCAATGCTGGGCCCTCTTCTGTGGAACATTACGTATGACCAATTTCCAAAGACGAACCTACCTGCAGGAGTAGAGATAATAGCCTTCGCTGGCGATGCAGGACTCGTCATCGTTGGGAAACAACTCGAAGAAATCCAGCGAATCTTCGTAGAATCCTATGAAGTCATACGGGGTTTTATGAACTGAGTCGGCGTCAAACTGGCCGATCATAAACCAGAGGCTGTAGTGTTCAGTAGTAGGATGAAGGCGGAAATAGTCACAGTAGACGTGGGAACGTGCACCATCACCTCACAACCTTTTATTAGGTATCTTTGAATGATGCTGGACACGAGACTGAACTTTAAAAAATACGTCGAGTATTCTGCACAGAAAGCAGCTAAAATAATAAGCGCCCTAGCATGGCTGATGCCAAATATTGGTGGTTCGCGCCAAGGCAGGAGGAAGCTCCTAGCATCGGTTATATCCTCAGTTATCACTTAGGGCGTAATAGTCTGGAGCCATGCTTTAAAAGTAAAGGAAAACCTGAGGAGGCTGGCAACCGGCTGAGCGCTCTACGGATGTCTTGTGCATTTCGCACGGTATCCGATGATGATGTCTGTATAATCGCAGGGGGGATGCCCCTAGAGATACTTGCGCCGGAGCATAGACAGTTGTACGAAGGAAGGACCTCACTTCCTGAACAGCAATCAGAGCTCAAGAGGATATTGAGGGAGACCAGTCTACAGCGCTGGAAGGAAAAGTCGAATAAGTCCGGGAAAGGGAGATGGACACATCCCCTGATTCCCCAGGTAGACAGCTGGGTGAACCCCAAACACGGCGAGATAAACTACTACCTAACCCAGTTACTGACAAACCACGGGTGCTTCAGAGCATATCTTCACAGGTTCAAGCATGAAGATACACCAGAATGCCCGGCGGGGTGTGGAGTCCCAGAAGACGTGGAGCACGTATTGTTCTGTTGCCCGCGCTTCATCGAGGAGAGGAAAAACTAGACGATTCACCCAGGGTCAAGCCAGACCCAGAATCTCTAGTGAACCTGATGTTAGCTAAAGAAGAAAACTGGAGTGTTGTGATTAGCTTTGTTACGACTATCATGGTGGCTCGGCGAGCCGAAGAATGAAGGAGGAAAGAAGAACAGACTCTTGCAAGGGTGACTCCTGCCATGTTGCAGCAACGCAGGTTGACCGACTTCTTTGTTCAGAGGAAGAACCGAAAGGCTGAGACCGCTCTCGCGAAGTAATCCTTCATGACGGTTCTGCGAGAGTATTAAACGGCCAATGGAGATGAGGTTAGGATTTTAGTCTGTAGGGCATATCACGAGTCCGACACGTTGTGTATAAATTCATTTCCCTCCTCAGGGAAACACCCCCCCCCCCATACGCATACACACACAAGTAATTGATGAAAAGTAATTGATGAAAAAACATTTGATTATAGTGTTTTAGAAAGCTCTCGAAATCAGCTACAGGAATATGTAATAAAAAATAGGGGATACTATTTAAAAAAATTGATGTGACCTTCACTTGACCTTCAAATGACTCTTCAAGGTTAATTTAATGGCACCGCCTAATAGCCCTTTCGAACCCATACACCTTTTGTCTGAAACATTTTTTCTCTAAAATGCTGTATTTTTCAGACATTCAATCGTTTCCAGACTTTTATAACACCCTGTATAGAGTTTTCTAACAAAATTAAGTTTCTAAAGCCTTAAAAAACTATCTTTTAATATTTATAAATTATCAATTAAAGAATTTTTATAGTGACTTTAATGACCTACAAAAAAGTTATTAGAAGTTTTTCAATAGCGTCAGAAGTTTCGCTGTAACAATATTTTAAAAATGTTAAATTTTCATACATTTTAAACTTTGAACTCGCATATCATTTGAATGGCTAAGCTTATCAAAAACATATAAGAGATCTTTTTTGTAGATTATTTAATTCTTTAGGAGAGTGTGCCAGGAGCTTGTTTAAACAATATGTCTTAAGCCCGATATAAAGTTCCAAATATTAAGACATTTTCCCCGTGTTAATTAAATGGAAAATAAAAATGTGCGATTGGCACCTCTAAATATTGATATTAAGAGCTCAAAGTTTACCTTCCTGTAACTTACAACCTGTTTTCTAGAAGAAAAAAAGGTCGCCGAAAAATGATATATGAGGCATTTCACGTTAAATCGACCACTTTTGAACACGGTCCTCTTCAATTTTGCTGAAATTTTCATATGCCCTTATTACCTCACTAAAAATATTTCTGTAAACATTTTCAAAAGTTGTTTAATCGAGACATTTTTTTTCAAATTGTTCGTTTTAAAGGGGTTTTTAGAAACAAACACAAACAAATATTCAAAGCCATATTCCATTAAATTTGTCAGTTTTTCAGAGCAAGATATTAATTTTTCAAAAAATCCCATTTGTGATTTTTGATGTTTTTTTACACCTTTAATTTATCCGAACTTTAATGTCCTAGGATTCATAGTGGGCAGATTTATCTTTCCAATGTTTTCTTTTAATAAAAATTCCTTTTTTTCGCTTTTTCGTAATCTAATATTGTTCTGTCGATCAAATAAATTTAAGTTAATATATTTACGATATGTATTCAAAATTTTAACTCAACGAATAATGATTATTATAGGGATGATACAATGAAGAATCATTCATTTGTTCATACTGATGTATTAAAGAATTTCTTTTATTTTTCTTTGGTGTTTAAATAATTTGCAGACTTTATAATAATTGCTAGATATATGTGGTTAAGTTCGTTATATGCTTTGAAATAAATAACAATTGGAAAAGCAGTAGCTGAATTATTGTGCCACTAGAAACCAGATGCAGCGTTTTGAACTACGAAAGCGTTAATTTATGGCTCAGTCACAAATAGCAAAAATTCATCTGTTTTTAATGATTCTGTTAATGATTTAAAAAATGTTGCTTGCTCTGCAGCGATGAGTGAATAGGGTAATAGAGTTTTCAGTTCATTGCAAACATTTTGAACATAATCATATGACGGCTTAATAAATGTTTCGAGCATAGATTTTGGCTTTGAAATCCAATACTTATTTGTAATATCTACAATTTCATTTTCATCAAAAGTTGTCATTAAAATATCGGTCCATTATTCTATTCTTACGTAAGTTTCACAAGCACTTAAGTATCATTGAGATAATAGAAACTACCATACAACATATTTAAGCAATCCAAACTAAACTGGTCAATAAATATTAATTTATTTCATAATTACCGAGCATCATCAACATATTTTGATGCATGACATAAATACAAATGGCGTGTCTTCCACTTATTTGGTCTAATACGTAGTTTGTCGGCCACAAAGAGGCAAATTTTGAAAAATCTACTCTTTCCATAGGCTATATTTCTCGAAAATGTGGATACACTTCTTTGAAGATTGAAAGAATGAGGCGTTTTCTTATGTGTATTCGACTGCCATTATTATTTTGGATTAAAATTTAATCTTACATGCCTGGCGTCAAAGCGCTATATTCATTATCGGAATAAAGGTTGACCATTTCTGATTTTACCACATCAGACATTCTTTCTATCACTATTAACAAAAATATTTATTAAAAATAAAATCTTTAGTAGCATTTGAAATTTGAATTTAACATTGCATATACCTAATTCAGATAAGGCGTTAAAAGTATCCCTCTCTCCTCAGTCTATTTTTTACCTGCTCGTGCCATATGCATTGATAGTATATATACATCATTTTTTTTAATTTTCGCCATCATTATCAAAGTTCAACTGCATATTGGAAGTATATAGTAAAATATTGTTCACATTTCTGAAAATTCGGTTTATTTTACGATTTAAATAATGATTACCGACAAACTTTTGCAAATAAAAGATTTTACTAAAGGTGCGTGAAACTCCGCAGCATCAGAGTTGCCGTCATCATTTATTTGATGATTAACAATGCTTGAAACTCTTTCTCTACAGGTAGCATACAATAAATAAAAATCACCTAGTCCCAAAAGTTCTGTTTATTGTTACCTATTCGACGTAAGCCGGTGTTTTAAAATGATTTTATAATCTAAAAAACGGGTTATAAAAGCGATTAACTATTTTATTCCATTACATATTGTAATCGACTTATTGATCGAAATAAATAATCTGAATAATCTCGATAAATAAAAATGGAAGAATGTTTGTTTGTGATGTTTGACTTCCTATACCATTCATTCAATTACGATGAAAATTTGGTCAGTTGCAATGCGGACGCCCGGGGGTATGTTTGCATTAGCAGAGTAATTTTATATATAAAAATAAACGCATACGGGACAAAAAAAACATTAACATTTATGTATATATATCATACATATATAATTAATTTGACATTTGTCAAAATATGCCATCAAAATGAAAAGCGAAATAAAAGACACTCATTTGTTTAGCAACTCGATATTATATATATATATATATATATACAGGGTGAATTGCGTAAGGGGTGCCAGGCGGTATTTCAAAGTAGATGGGCGCATTACAAACAAAAGTTGCGAATAAACATTAGGGATATTGTTAATAATTTACGAGATATACATTTTTTGATCGGTCCAATCAGAGCGCGCCGAGAAGAGTTGAAGCCGCTCATCACCACCCTAGCCGTAGATATAGCATAGATTAGGGTTGTTTTGGGGTCTAGCCATCGGGGGTGAAGCATGAGGGGGCGCCCTATGCTTATGCACGGAACCAATGAATTGTTACCAGTTTAAACGAATATGCATTTTTGACTAAGTGATGGTTACAGGAATTATTTCTATTAGTTTATGGCATTATTTTCGATAATTCGTTAAAGATTAATTATTGGAAGACGAACTGGCAACTACGTAAATTATGACCCACGATAATTGCTTGGGTTGACAGCAGTGTCGCACAACTGTCATATACCCGCTCCGTTCTTAACCGCAAAATCGAAGTGTGTGTTTATCAACCATGAACATAGGTCCCGAGAAAAAATTCTTCCGTTGGAAAGGGTCGCTAAGGTAGGGAGTACTTGTGACATCTACGCTCTTGTCATGTTTCCGAAGCCTTATATCTTGTGTGCTCAATTATTAGGAAAATTGATGATTATAATCATTAATAACGTTGAATCGGTACTGTAAATTATTACTTTCAAAACACCAAAAGTTAGTCCCATATTTTATTTAACCGTACATGTTTTTTAAGGTTGTTGTTGAATCAGGTCGAAACGATGTCACTGAGATGAAATTTTGTATGGACGTTCATGATTTATTTACTAATCAATGTGTCAAATTTCAAAACAATCCACGGTACAGTTATTTAGAAAAAAGAATCGCAAACTTGGAGCATTTGATGTGCTCATCACATTATGTCTATGGGAACTTTTCGAATATTTTTCAGTAGATTATATATATGTGCCGAGAAAACGATGGCACGGAGTTAAAAAAACAGGTACGGTTAAATGAAATATCGGACTAACTTTTGGTGCTTTGACAACAAAAATTCAATTTTTGTTTTTATTGCATAATTTATTTGACAGCGAATGATGAATGACTCATGCCACTAAAACGAAAAGCGACTAGTAGATATACCCGTCGATAAAAAAAAAGAACCAACATTACGAGCGTCAGAACTAGACGAGCAACGTGAAGCAAGAATGGAAGCAATTAGAGTAAACATGACCACGTACAATTTTTCACAAAATAACAGCGATACCAGACGAATTGATTAACAAAGTTTTTTTTTAAATTGCACATAATCGCAAAAATTGTAAGTGGTTAAGGAAATGTGATATATTATATTCGCAGGAAAAAACACCAATGTCAATTATATAAATTTCATAATTCAAAACAGAATACCGGAAAAAACAAAACGTACAATTCGATTGCTACTTTTATGTATCAAGACTACGTTATTAATTATCCAACTGAATTCTTGAATTCACTTAATTTGCCAAGCACACCACCCCATACTGTAATACTAAAAATTCGTATACCTATCAGCCTACGAATGATCAATCCATTACGCTTTGCACTGGTACCCGGATTTCAGGGGAAAGTATTACGAACAATATCAACGAAACTACAATTTTTAATGGAAAATTTGAAGGAGAAGATGGACCAGTGTCGCGTATCCCAATGATACCAACAGATATACTATTCGAATTCAAAGTTTTGCAATGTCCATCAACAAAGCAACGAGATAATCACTACAAGTGTGTAGAGTATATTTGGAAAGTTCATTTTTCATGCATATTCAGCTATATAGCCTGCCCACGCATATACAACCTTCAGCTTCACTCGTGTACGAACTAGCCGGAAAACCAAAAAATATTTTCTATCCAATAGCACTTTAATAAATATGATTAAAAAGAAGAATTTATTTCTTTCGTATTCGCTGTGAAATAAATGATGACACTAAAACGGCATTGCAACACATATCGAGCACCGCTAGTAGTTGAATTAATTCGGATAATCAATTAAATCAATCATTGAATCACACTTAAATTATGAAAATAAACAGTTAGATTGCTACCTTCAAACAGACACTGCAATAAAATAACACCAATAAACAGTCGAGCAATATTCGGCACGAGGTTATCCCCGAAACAGTTTCAATCTAAAATGGCGGTATAAATACGAAACGCGCCAAATAGTTTTGAGACAAGGAACAGTGAAACGGACTGATGGTACAAATGCAATAGTTTAGTTATGTCGAATTGAATTCAAAATTAGATGTGCATAATGTGAGAGTAATATTGGAATATTAATAATGCCATTAAATATTTATTTAACGTTATTATATATATTTTTATGCGTGGCATTTAGCCGGGGGCTCAGTCCAGTGGACCATTGTGTCTGAGCCTCTGGTGGAGCATAACCGTAACCGAGACGGTCCCACGGCCAAAATAGCCCCCCGCGCACAGCTTAGGAGCCCACGATCGACCCCACGACCGCCAGATCAGAGCCATTTGTGACGATGTTCCCTAGGATCTCAATCCTGACGTCCGCGAGCCTGTTACATCTTATAATACAATGACAGGGTGCATCCATCCTCTTATGGCGTCTTCAGTGTGCCAGTGACCCATAACTAAGTCCACTATCAATCTCAATTGACACCGGTCAAGGAACCTCTACTCGGTCCGTAGCTTTTCTGCGGGGCAAGAGAAGAGTACCCTTAAATGCCTCATCACTGGGATTCGCTCCCAGAGGTCTGCAAAACACTCTGCAGCCCAATTTTTCGCTGCCCCTCGAATGAACTCTTGGCTGACTCCTGCGGGGCATAGACCTGCCGGGTCGAATCGTGAAGCGCCGATCTTGGCGACCTCATGCGCCCTCATATTGGCCCGGATGCCGGTGTAAGAGAACATCCAGATCAGATTGACTTTGTTGGTATTGCCCAGCTGTGTTAACAGCTTTACGCAATCCTTGATGAGACCAATCTTAATTCAACTTTATGTAGAAGCCCGAGCACATTACGACTCTCACAGCATATGTTGATATGCTTGCCATTGTAATCGTTATCCAGAATACTACGGGCACAAGTACTGATGGCAAACAGCTGCGTTTGCAGAACAGTCAGGTCATAGCGTAGGACGCCTCCATCCCTAACCCCCCGCCATAGCCTGTTCCTGCGCTCGATTTGGCCCTGCCCCTGTACTAGATTAGTCCCTCGGGTGACAGTACATAGCCGTGGTTCTCAGTCCCTTCTTGAGGTCGAAGTCGTGCTCCCGCGGGCACCAGTGGCCGCCGAGTCGGCTGATCTACTGAAGCTCCCCCACCCTCGAGGACTAAAACACTTCCACAAGCCGTACCCCTTGATTGTCCACCGATCAAGAGCCAACTGCCTGTGTTTCTCACTCCGGCCTTTGCTGTAATGTGCGAAGCAGGATGTTGAACAAAGCTCCCGGAGGTAGTGTAGCGGCAGTGCGCATTACGTCTGTTATCCTCAGTCCTGTTAGTTTGTAAAATTTGTCCAGGGCCTTCTTGTTTTCCCTCATTCCCGTGCGGGCCCCCAAACCAGGGAGCGATAGGTTATTTACGGGACAAAAATGGCAGTGTAAATCGATCTGACCATTTTAGTTTTAGCCTTCACGTGTGCCCAAACATTCTCATGCAGGCCGATAATGTCGCCATCCTTTTCCGAGCCTGCTTGTTGAGGTGACTTTTCCAGCTGAGTTGCGGTCTAGCATCACTCCCATCTTCGTTATCTAACGAATCTCTGCGGAAAACTTCAGTTCCGCCTCTAATATGGAGGGGGGCTCATATTGAAGCGCCTCTTTCTGGTAAATAGTATAATCTCCATCTTATTGGGGTTGACCCTTACAGACTTTGATACACGGCAGTTCTCCAGAGTGAATATCTTCTGCATCTCGCTTGGCATTACTTCAAGGAAATCGCTACCGATCGCAATGCAAACGTCATCGGTAAACGGCTGTATCTTTACTTTTAGTCTTCCGACCTTGCCCAAGAGCCCGTCGACCACCATGAGCCACATCACATGGGGGAGGGGCGTATTCCACCCTGTTGACACTCTCTACCGACGCGCGCCCTGGCGTCGGTAGAGAGCCGCCAAGGCTAGATGCAATTATACGCGATCGGAGCATGAAGTCCACCATTCGATGATCGTATCTTCATCTTAGAATTTCCTTGTCGCTTCACAAATCGCTTTGAACGAGATTTTTTCAAACGCCTCTTCGACGTCTAGGAACAGTCAAGGAGTGGCTTTCTTCTTATTGAGGGCGCCTTCTATCTCGCGGACCAGACTGTGCGTGCGTTGCAACTATTGCACTGGCATTCTGATCAATGCCCCGTTTCTGATGAACCTGTCAACGAGTCTCTCCATGGTCATAGGAACGACGACAAGCTGATAGGCCTGAATGCCTTGAATACGTCATGTCTGTTTTTACCCGGTTTCTGGATAAACAGTATAATGATCTATCTCCGGGGGTTGGGGCACATATCTCAGTACAAGACAGAATCTAAGATGAGATTTAGGTGTCTGACTAGGCTCTCTCCCCTTTCTAAAGGAGCGCCGGGAAGACACTGCCAGCCCCTGAGCCCTGGGGCCAACGAAGAAGTCTGATACCCATGGGATTCAGTCGTGTATGGCCACCTTTGCGGCGGTACCCCAGTCGCCTGGTCTAGTAACGCAGAAGATATTCTCATTTGAGAACGCCTGCTCAGCGGAACCAAATCTAGGGGGAGTGCACCTCTAATAGATGTGTCAGTATTTCTTCGTGTCTGTCTGCCAAGTCTCCGGTGGAGAGAGTGAGCCCACCTAGCTGAGATTGTGAGCCATTAGCGAAGACTTCGCGAAGTCTGGTCACTATGGGTATAGCCTCAACCTCATTGCATAATTTTGTCCAATTTAAATTTCTTTTCATACGTCTTGTAGTTCCGCTGTTCATTTCTGTAAACTGCCTAGTCTGCTTCAGTCTTTGTCTCCAAAGCTTTAGAAAGCTGGCAGCGGGAGTTAGAGCGTAATCTGCTTAGCTCCTTGTTCCACTATGCACACCTTTTTCGTTCTTTGCGTGTATTGCAATGGTACGCAGCTTCGTAGATGTGGATGATGGAGAAAGTAAACGAGTTCACTCCCTCCTTAATACCGCATCTTGTTTTCGGCCAGGCCCCCGCTCCTCCGAGCCTGCCTTCGCGGTCGCTCTCGCACAGGTTCCATTGGGTGGGTCCCATTCCCCTGGAGTTACAGTACGTCACGGCGTCGCGTTGAGCCCTCTCGGCTTCCCCGCTGACAATTATCTGTCGGTAGTCCAAGAGCATATCTTCATCGTCCACCTTCATCTCCGTCAATCACTGTGCTCTTGGGCAGCCTAGCATGAGGTCGATCACCTCTTGTCTCCTAATGGTGATAAGGGTGGGTTTAGATCCCTTATTTCGGATCTTAACATTAGTTGTTAAAAGGTATTCCAGCAGAGCCGATCCTCTCCCATTTGTCTCCGTGCCTTCGCAGATAAGGTGGTGCGAGTTTGCGTCGCCTCGCATCACCAGGTCTAGCCCTGGTGTTCGGCAGTGCTACAGCACTGCCCTTACGAGTAATTCCTCCGTAGGGGGAATGTATTCTACCGAGTCATAGGGCAGATACGCCAAACAAATGATGAGGCCCGTCAGTCCCCCACCCATGCGTAACCTAACCGATACTACCTCTAGATCTCTACTGTAGAATCTGCTCAGCTTCAGGGCACTGTGTCTGTTGGTTACGAAGACAAAGACCCTTGGACCGGGTTCTGCGGAATTGTATATTAGGGTGTTTCTGTCGTCTATCCCTTTCTCCAGCCCCCTGTATATCCATGGTTCTTACATAAGGAATATGTCTGCTTCACCGCAAGGTCCCGGCGATTTAAAGTGATTAAGTGTTTATGTATTGTATTATTCATAAAGTATTCCTAATAAATTCATTAAACACAATTCAAAAAAACTCGATAGTAAAATCTATATAATATAGACATGATCACTTAAATTTATTTTGTCAACGAAACAAAGTCAAATTACGAACAAATGAAAACAAAAAATTTTCAATGGAAGAAAGAAAATTAAATATGAAAATTGGCGAACTATGAATCTTACGACATTGAACACAAAATAAATCAAAGTTAACAAAAGAAAATGAAAAAAAAAACATGAATTTTTAAAGAAAAGTATATATTTTTTTTATTTATATATGAAAAATTAAAAAATTCATCGAATATGATTTTGAGTATCTTATTTGTATTTTTTTTTCTGAAAAGTACATTTAGAAACGAACGATTCAAAAAAGACCTCTCGGTTAAGCAGCTTTTTTAAAAGTTATGATCGTTCAAAAGCCTTTGAAAAAACTATTTTTTTTTAATACATTAGCTTTTTCGGTTAAGTAAAAAAATTCGAAAAAATTCACAGAAATGTTTTAGTGGGGTAGTGATATAAGAATTTTAGCAAAATAAAAAAGAGTTGGTTTCAAAAGTGGTCGATTTGACGCGAAATGCCTTATATCATGGATATAATGGCAATATGATTTAACTCACATTTTGCTGATTTTATAGAAGACATCAAAAACTGATTTTTGGGTGCACAAATACAAAACGGTGTACATTCGAAGCAGAAATAAACAACCAAACGTAGCACGATTTCAGCGTACATAAAAAGTAGGGCAACATTATTTTCCAGTAAATATTTCGATGAGACAGGCTATGCTGCTCGAAGTTCCATTTCAGTTACACTATGTTGTACATGATGACACGGCCTATTGAACAGCGTTCCGTTGCAATAATAATTTTCTTTTTTCTGGTTAAACTAATTTAAAGTAGATCATTGGTGCCTGTGATTTGCACAAGCTTCTTCAACACAACAATAAGACCTAAAACCCTTCGAGTATCATGAAGAAAACGAAAACAAAAAAAGAAATATTTTAATCATAATCTTTGCTTATTCTCTTGAAAAAAGTTGATTTTTAAACTTTTTTTAAAAATTTTTTAAACATTCTTTAAACTTTAAACACTTTTAAACTTTAAACTTAATGTTATATATCATAAGATGATACAAGAACTGTCATACGACTGTTGAAGAAGTCTAAAATTTAGACTGTCTTTAAAAAAAATGTTTATAACATTTAACGAAGTCGCTCAGGATGATCTCTTGGGCGATTGATGGGCGTATCAGAGATTAGTGAACGAGGAGGCAAATCTGTTTTTCATGCTAAATCTGGATGGATTTTTCTGAAAGTTGGTGTGTGAACTTTTCTCAAGTTTTTCAACAAAAATCTGAAGAAACATCGCGATTTATAAACATGAAGGTGACCTTGAAATCTTCGAAGCGCCGCTACACGCATAAAGCTCATAGCCACCACTCGAGAATCCCCCACGAACATGCAACTTCTGTTTCAAAATTTTTTGTTCTAAGTCCGATATCTGAGGAAATATTTCTACTTATGAAAATTGTCGCATAACCCTATTATATTACTGTTTTCTCTAGAACTATGCTCTAAAGTATACGAGGACAGAACCTTTTTATTGACTATTCTTTAAATTTTATCCGTTTTGACGACCTACTTCCTTTTACTCAAATGGATACTATACTAAATAAACTGTTAATGAATATTTGATGGAATAACCGTATATTAGTAATGGCAATATTAGCCAAGCTTATTGTTAAATGATGATCCTTTTTATGTCAAAATTGCCACCCGTATATGGATGTAACGTTATATATATCAGAATGTACAGACTATTTTGGAACAAGTACCGAAGTATTTATTCTACTTGATGTGAGTGATTTTCTATGTGTTAAGATGATCTACATCTCCGGATCATATTGGGAAGTGTGTTACACAATAATTGGCAATTGTCACTAAACAAGATCCGCCACCCCGTTCTCGAGGGTCCAACATTATTTTAGCGGATATATGTTTTAGTCACGTTCTGAAATGGCTTTTTTTAATAATATAATACAAAACGAAGTGTCGATCGTTCGCCTATGTGACTACCGACATCAATTAATTGATTGATGTGCGCGAAGCAAGATAAGCTTGCGTTATAGTCCGAAAAACCAGAATGCTATGGAGGGGCAGTAACAATACAGATGCATGATACGTGTATGTCCACAAATACAAACATACCCGTACTCGATGATTATCATGTTCAATGTACGTAAAAAATGGGATTTTTATCGTCTTTTTCAGATTGCTGACATTCTTTTACTTGGCTGCTTTAAACTGCTGGCTCCTGTTATGCCCAGCAACATTAGCACATGATTGGCAAATGGGATCTGTACCTCTAGTAGCCTCTCTCGCTGACGCTAGAAACTTGGCAACGTGCCTCTTCTTCGGAGGCTGTGTTATTCTCACGTACAAAGCCTTCACAGATTTTGAGGTATGTTATTATTAAACAAATTTGGTAAAATTTTGAAATGTTATGACAAAACATGAATAGATTTAATACAGCTGCAGCCGCAAATATTCAATGACATTATAAATATTCGAGGTGCATGTGATATATTGTTATTAAAGATAATTTAAGAGAATGCGACGTTTGGTTCTTATGTGTATAATCGATCATAGATTCAGGATTAACCACTGGGTTCTACGTAACAAAAAACGAAGATTTTTTTATGCTTCTTTATTAAATAATAAGCACTGAAACGATATGGACATTGCTAATACAGAGCCTTAAATCATGTAGTTTCTATATAGTTTAGGGATTCACGTTTTGACAAATACTTGCCATCATGAGGTCTCATACAGTCGAGGATGGTACTAAAACGTGGCAAGGTTCACGACATTTGATTCTGACATTATAAGTCGCAACCAACTACAATAATAACTTATTTAAGCAATGTACTGCGAGTATTTATGGCCGAAGGAAATACGGATACTCCATTCTCATAATACAATAAATGAGGCTGGTTTGCTGTAAGAACAAAGTTGAGGAAAAGATAATATGAATCATACCAGGGTAAATACGATATTGTTATAGCCCTGACAAGGCTAATTTCAAAACGAAGCTTGCCAAAGTAGTCTCAAAAGAATTCATTAGAAAGATAAGCCCTTATGTTTGCCCGAGAGTTTTTTGCCACCGTTACCTGCAATCATAAGTACAATCGGTAAGTCGCACAGTCTTACTATTTGGAATATGGTTAAAGAATATGAACTATAAAGTACTACGCTTACCCAATGACTCCAGTGAGCCGTCCTCATCGGCACTTTCATCTAAATCGATTCCGACTTTTTTGGTTATACCGACCCCGAGTGATTCCTTAAGGCCATCGCCGCCTTCATCGCCCTTCCAACCTCCAGATTTTTCATGTCCTCCAACAAGGTTCGTAAGCGTTTCCAACCACTCGCTAATTTTTCCCCAACTCGGTACATCTTCATCGCAATCCTCCGAAGATACATCCTTCGGATGGCTCTTGCCGCCAGCTGCGGATTTACTGTGACTTGAAGCTGATGACTCAGCGGCAGATGTTGCTGAGCTCGAGCTCTTTCCATCGGATTTCGAATCTGAAGAGGCTGAGGATTTGGACGCTGCTTGACTAGACGACTCGGACCCGGTAGTCTCCTCCGATGAGTCATCGGATTTAGCGGAACGGCGAACGCGGGAAAGACCAACAGGTTGAAGCTCTGAGGCAGGGAGCTCACGTAAGCACGTACAAAGGCCATTTTGCATAACACCAAGATAATAAACGTCATCATCCGGAACGTAATATCCAGAATTGGATGAAGCTCGAGAGTCAGAGTTAGATCCGCTAGATGAAGAACTGGAAGAACCAGAACCTGGTCCATGTCCGATCGTCACTCCACTTACGACACGTCCAACATTATTTTGTGCGTAGGCACGATTAGCTGATGTAGCACCTGCAGTTTGGTCAATCAAATGGACCAAAGATAATGGACGACCAGATGCCCGACTGTCCGATATACTGTGTGAACCAGCTTGACTTCCAGCATTTGAAGCAGCTCGAGATGCAGACCAAGCATTACTATCAGCCGCAGATTCTGCACCTGATCGACTTCCTGCGCGGGATGCGGCTGCGGATGCAGAGCGAGCATCGCTGGCAGCTGCAGATTCTGAGGCAGAGCGACTTCCTGCATTAGATGCGGCTTGAGATCCAGACCAGGCGTTGCTATCAGCTGCAGACTGCGCACCTGATCGACTTCCTGCACGGGATGCGGCTGCGGATGCAGAGCGAGCATCGCTGGCAGCTGCAGATTCTGAGGCAGATTGGCTTCCGGCATGAGATGCGGCTTGAGATCCAGACCAGGCGTTGCTATCAGCTGCAGACTGTGCACCTGATCGACTTCCTGCGCGGGATGCGGCTGCGGATGCAGAACGAGCATCGCTGGCAGCTGCAGATTGAGAGGCAGAGCGACTTCCTGCATTAGATGCAGCTTGAGATCCAGACCAAGCGTTGCTATCAGCTGCAGACTGTGCACCTGAT
>JAPYZU010000122.1:0-83179 GCA_030523005.1 Tryphoninae sp. B BG-2022a
CCCACCATTACTTTTTACACGTTTATCGGGAGGTTAAGCAGCCTACACGGTACTTTACGGATCGTATAAGCTACCTTCCAGTTATAGACATTTAACCGCCGGGTAACGTTACCTAGAAGTTGGAAATCCGCCAGTTAGGAATTTATCCGCCGTGTAGGCTACCTGACACTTTACCTAGAGGTTGGAACAACCCGCCCTAATGATATTTTCCGAATAAACTTGTCCAGAACTAATCCGGAGGTGAGGAAGCCGGCCGAGACTCGGATACCTTATATGTCAAATAGGAAATTACAAGAACGTTGCAAGTTTATTCTGTCTGATGTGCGATGAGCGCTGCTGTACAGTTCTGCTTCGCTGCGACGGGAGGGCACGGAATAGTTATAATATCGTCGTATAAATGCAACAACGAGAGCCTTTTTAGTATTTAAGGTTATCCGTTGATAATGATCGAGAGCTTTCATTGCCGACGCCCGAATCAATCCATATTGCACCACTCGCTCCTGCATCCGTTATAACCTCTAATAATAATTTTCATTGACAATCCGAGAATGTTCCATCCGTCGTTCATTCCAGTACTTAGGTTGTATATAGGAAAAATTAGATGAATGACCGGTTGGTTTACCTTTGCACAAGTTCCCGGCAAGCCTATCCAAAAGATATCCACTAAAGCTCGTTTTTTCCCCCTCGGTTTAGTTGCTACTCGCGGTAAATAAAGATAAACAGCTTAATAACAATGTTTTTATGACTGCTTCGACATAACCTAATATATTTTTAGACCGTTGTGCACCGTCCCAAAAATGCAAATGTAGGTTGTAATGGATTTGTCAATGATGGATATTTATATTATATATTCACACGATTCTGATAAGGGGTATGAGGAAAGAATACTTTATAAACGGAGAAAAAAAAACCAAACAAATTGCAACTATGGGATAATGCGAGATTTTTCGACTTGGTATCTTTTCATACTTTTTAAAATTAATTTATGAAACAATATTATGATCTAACGTGTGTTAGGTTATTATATTTTTTGTATGTTATTACAGATGAAGATAATTAATATCGATGATTTAACAAAAGATTCGACGAAACTATCTGTTTCAAAATTACCCGCCATTCCTTGCAGACGCTATGGAAATTCCTCTTGAAATTCTATTGCTTCTTGTGCGAAACGTGGGTAGTAGGAGAATAGGTACTCGGCTGATGGTTGGTTTGAGTGAAGAAAACGTAATTTTATTTATCTGCCGAATAACTTTATCCGCGAGAAACTAGGCGTAAGCTTATGCCTTGACGCACGCGCGTACGTGTTTGTCCATCTTGCTCTCTACTCTTATTGGAGCTTCACACTGTTCATCACAGTGTGGCGCTGGTGCACGCTCATCGCTCTCTCTCTCTCTCTCTCTCTCTCTCTCTCTCTCTCTCTCTCTCTCTCTCTCTCTCTCTCTCTCTCCCCTCTCGCTCTTCCTCTGCGCTCAACGCAATACATATTTCGATTTCTGCGCAATCGTTTTGGTTCACCACCCTGGATCCTGCGCGACAGTAAAACGGCAACGTCGTGACGCGGCAACTCCCGACGCGCCAAATACGTCTTGTACCGTACTATACTTAACGTAAAAATATACGAAAAACAAAAGAAGCGGATGAAATGAGAAGAAAGGCGAGGAAATTATATGGAGATGGATAAGAAAGTTGATCGATCGTGAATGGTCGTACGAGAAGGAAAAACATCAGGAATTGCACCAAGTAGACGTTGCTATTGGAACGGCGGGGTCACTGGTAGTAGGAGCATCGGGGGTGCACAAAAGAGCCGGAAAAATGGCGACAGCTGCGTGTACGTACGACGAAATAAATCCGACAACGTCGTAGCGGAGTCGTATAGTGGCGCCATCTACGACGGACTCGCGCATGTTTGTGGGCGATCGTGAAACTTCGGCCGATGATTGCCGAGCGGTCATTACTATTTTCAGGCACACAAGGCACCTCTTGACGGGCTTTTTTCGATAAGTGAAGGGCGACACAGCTCCGCGGAACTATATAATTTTTCTTCTCTTCCTTTTAATGGTTGATTTGTTAACGCGCAAGGATTACGCGATTGATCGCGGCTGTGCCGTTTTGTAAAAATTAAGGCCGATGCGTTTAGGATAAAAAAGATATCCGCAGTGGCGAGGTGTGTTGTGGAAAGAGCAGGAGAGCGAGGCGCGGAGCCGCGTTTTGGTGGTGTGTGTCTCCTCTTTCTTTATCCCTCTCCTCTATCGCTCCACCGTATTCTCTTTTCTGTTTCGTGTGTCCGTGTATGTGAGTGATTGGTGCGCGAGTGTGGTGCAGCAAGAGACTCTCGGATTCTTCGTGGGACGCTGATTTTAACGAGGAATAAAAAAAAATGTCAAGGAGCATCTCCGTGTGTCTCGGCGCTCGATTTACGATGCGAAAATGAGACAAGCACGTATTCGCTTGGAGCAGCTGATGGCGACCGTGAAGTGCTCCTCGTGCCTTCATGTATACGAGTTACGAGTCTGAGGGTCGAACGTGCACAAACGACTGAAGTGAGGAGGAGACGAGGCCAAGAGCCGAGGCGTCGTCGTCGTCGTCGTCGTCGTCCTCGTCGTCGCCGTCGTCGTCGCCGCCGCCGTCGCCGTCGCCGCCGCCGCCGCCGCCGCGCTCGTCGCACTCGCTGCTGCCTTCGTCGTTCTTCCTTCCTTCATTTTTCCTCGTATCGCAGGAGGTACATATATCATAAAATCCTACACCCTTCACCTTACACTGGTGTGGGGTTAGCTCATACGAGCTTACTAACTCGAGCTGCCCGTCGCTGTGTGTGTGTGTGTGTGTGAGAGAGAGAGAGAGAGAGAGAGAGAGAGAGATGGACAGAGATAGATAGAGATAGCGATAACGATATAGTGAGTAAGTAGTAGTGGCAGCTCCCTTTACTTGGAGCCCGATAGTCGCCCGATTACGGGACGGTATTTCGCGACTCTCTCTCTCTCTCTCTCTCTCTCTCTCCATACCTCGTTCCGCCCATCTTCTTCTTCTCCCCTCTTTCTCTTTTTTCCACCTCCGGGGGACTCCGGCTAAACGGACGGGCACGTAGCCTATTGTTTGTAGCCGGGCTATCGAATTTTCGTGCAGTGGAACCAAGAATAATAATTATAAAATACGGAAAGAATAAGAAGAAATAGCGTATTATATGCACGAGGCGTGTTACGCGTCGAAACTGCCGTCTGTTTTACCGATCTCTCTTGACGAGAATTATTACATTTTCGTCGAGGGATTCTATTGGTTCATTTCTCACGGTTTTTTCCACTTTTATTACCGATACCTGACAGGTCTACTACTACTACTACTACATGTTTTTTTTGTATTGCTCCATCGTTCCTTTCTTATTTATATCTATGGATACGTATTTACATAAATACGTGCGCGTGTGCGTGGATATTCAGCTGGCATACCTTTTTTCTTTTTAATTTTTTCATCCATCAATGACACGTACGCATTTGTTGTATACGAGATTATTTGTTATGTATACTAGGTATCGACACATATACACGCGTATGCGATAATTTCTCACGTTGCGTATGCTCCCTCCCCACTTTCCCGTTGCGCTCAGAAAATTGTCTAAAATTTGTGATATCGGGCGAGAGTGCGCGCGGTGTGCCCTCTCGTGTCTCTCTCGCCAACAACCAAGCATAGCCATTAGCGCTTCGACGGCAATCCGGAAGAATACAATAATATAAGTAGTATATGGAAAAATAATGGAATCGCAGGCAATAGCGTCGATCTCGTATTTGTTGGGCCAAATTGTCTGTCGATAATACCGATTACTACTTTACCCGAATTTTGAAGAATGCAACTTACATTAGTGACTAATGTATACGTATGCATACGTATACGAATACGTAGAGGCGCACACTACCTTCGACGTAAGTTGGAGGAGTATGTCGTCTGACTAATATAAGTATGTTGAGTATTATAAGCGTAAGAAGATGACAGTATCGGGATTTCTTAGTCGAAGCAATAGAAACGAGGAATTTAGTGACGACGAGCGTCGATGACAAATCGCTTTTCGATTTTTCGGCGTTTTCGAATAGATCGCCATGACGTTTGACAACGTGAGTATTTCGAGCCGGTGTGCTACTCTGTACAAGATAATGTTGACAACGCCCGAGTAAAGGGACAGATTGGGTGCGTGTATGGACGTGGATTTTATTAATTTTCTGTAAAAATATCATAATTGTTAAGGAGAACAGTGTGAGGATGTAATTAATTAAATTAATTTTTGTTTGTTTGTTTCTTTGTTTGTTTGTGTCGAATAGGAAGGAAACTGCGCAAACCCGCATCGTCCGGAATTCTTCGAGGCGGACGGAAGAAGAAAGATCGGCGGACGATAGGAAGCCGATTGAAGAATCAAGATTGAAAATTGTAAGGATTCGAATAGTGATTCGCAGCGAAGAATTAGCCCTCGAAGGAATGCTTCCGCATAGACGCAAATTCGTTATCGTCTCGAAGCTTCTGTAGCATTGGGAGTAACGTACCACCGCGAACGTGTTAAAGATCGTCAGCGCAAAATTTAGGCGATAATTGGAGGAGAATCGACGATTGGACCGCCGGGGAGAACAAGACACCGGAATATCGAGCGTTTCGAGTACCAGTAGCAGCGTCGTCTTCATCGTCGTCGCCGCTGACTCCTCAAACTTGACCAAAATGTCAGCTGCGACTTTTGTAGATCATATAGATCCATTCGCAAAGCGTTCGCTCAAGAAGAAATCGAAAAAGTCACAGAGTTCATCGAGATATCGAAACTCGCAAGATGTTGAGTTACAACAATTGCCGCAGCTCAAAGGTTCGTGACTTTTTCCTCATTTTCTTCGATCATTTTATCTTTAATGTTGTTGAAATACAATTATTTTTAATCCGTCGAAAATTATAAAATTCTGATTGATACGTGTAATAAATATTGAAATTGTAATATGAGAGGCAGGTGGTAGCTCGATTACTCGATTACCAAGTAACGCAACGCAAAGGCAAAGGACCGACAACGTCCGATTTAATTGGGAGACTATCGAGCTTCTCGGAATCAAATATGTGACCAAATGAAGCAAAGATACAGTGGGTTACTATTTTCTACTCGCTATCCAACACTTTATCCAATTAAAATTGCCGAGAATTTGGATATTTGGTAAATGTTTGTCGAGCATTAAGCCGATATGAGTATCGAGTGACTATCGAGAGCCTTTGTCCTTCTCGTTTGTTAATTTCTTCGATTCGTCGACGCACCTTAAAAACATTATTCGTAATTATTATTCTTTCGTAATATTGTTTCGTCGCTTACTCGAATAATAAGGTCGTCGAGCAGTCCGTATATATTTAAAAAGGTCATGAATATTAGGGCATTCTAAGTGGTCAATGAGCCAATCTTTCTGTTCCAATAATAAATAAATGCAAAGCCTTGAAACTTGTTTTTCAGACAAATAGAATGGTGAAAAGACCATTTGTTCTTGTGTACCAACGTGTAAATAAAGGAAAAGAGGAGATAATTTCGGATAAAGGACACGTCCGAGAGTCATTAAAACGTTTACATACGCCCATTAACTTTATTATTAATTGTTAATTATAATGTAAACGTTATACGAAGTTGTTGGTTGGAAGGCTCTTTTTGGGACTTTGGGAACGGCTGTTTTTCCAGCAGCTATATAAATATATCTTCGGCTTGGTGCAACAAGTTACTAACTGAGATAAACTAAACTTTGATAAAAGCAGTTTTTATGCTGATGAATTACCCACATCGTTATAAAAAGTGTGCGGTCCCGTACCGTTACCTTGATATTTTTAAAACGCAAATAAATGAAAAATACATAAATAATCTTTATCGATAAGCCGAGCACCTCGATATTTTCGCGATTGCTATTTTAATGTTGCATCTTCTAATTGAAAAGGACATAATCATTTTTAAATTTCATTTACGCAAGATGCTGTTGCGCTCCTTTAATTCAAATTTTCGTACGAATTTTCATACGAATTTTGGTGAAGACAGACGAACGAAATCTCAATCCGTGGAACAATTCTCGTCATATCATTGCGCCAATGTATAATATTGCTTAACGACAATAAAAATTGGGACATATATCCTCGAATGTATGTCGAATCGAGTATAACGATGCTTTTCTAACACCGCTCAACAATATTTATGTAAATAATATTTCGATAAACGACTAATCTTCTGCTTCCTTAAAGAAGCAAACAACTGCTGGTTAACTAGGCCAAGGAGAATTAGGTAGTAATCCTAAGCGCACCTAAAACTCGGGCTCGGGTACCCTTTAAATTGCATCATTACGTACACTCGCGCCATCTATTATTTCAAATTGAAAAATTACAAACCGATCTTCTAACAATAAGACGAATTGACTTGAATACGATAATCGAGTATCTTATTACGGGTATATGGGGCAAGTTGATCTTTTCAAACTCTTACATTTATTACTACCTACTTCGATTCACGTGAGAAATAAACAATTATGGATTTAAGGAATAGTGTTTTTAAAGACTTTTCAACTTGGAGTAAGCATAATCAACAAGTGCATATAAAGCATATTATGATTTATATAAAAATTGCTTATATAGGAGAAGAGAGGGAGACGGGAGAATGAAAAATTCGACCCCCGTTATAATTGTAGGTATTGTTTGACTATTGGAAATTTTCAAATAAACAAAGCGCTTCAAAGTCGATGGGATTTTTAATCGTTCATTCGATTTATTCGAGTATGATGTGAAAGTTTGAGATTTTCGTGGTACGATTCTTATATGTATAACACGAAGGATACCCCGTCGTCGGGAATGTTGTCGCGTATAGCCGTTGTACGCAATCGTTCATCCAAACCCAAACACCGACGTATTATTTCCGTTTAAAACTCGTGCCAGCGCGGTTATTAAGGTAAATCTATTAATAGAATTATATTTCTTAATGTCAGCGTCCAGAATGCAGGACCCTCTTGACATTCTCTTGCCTCCTTTGGCATCTTCTCGCGTATCGAATGCTCACTCCGAGGTTGGGGGAGAGACGGGGCTTCTTCTTCTCCTCCCACATTTTTTGTCTTCTTATCTAGCAGGTTTAGAAGTATGAAACCGGAATTTGCCTATCGATGATGCTACCTTACTAGTTTGTTTGGGGAACGTAAGACCACTTGGGCAGCGCCATCGTCTCCCTCTAACTGTTGACGAAGATTTTCAACGCACAACGAGCCAACTTCCATAAACCGGCATATATTTTTCTATAACCTTAAGGTTGTGTCGAGTTTTCTCGGTACGAGCTACAATTTCCGGACAGCATTCGTTTCTCGTTATCGCTTGAATAAAACTGCTGCAAGAATCGCATCGAGTGTTTGTCGATGCGATTGTGGTGAATATCTTTTTGGTATAAAACACAGATTTTCGAGCGGTTGAAAAAAATTGAAAAGTCGTCTTTTGACGTGAGAAACGAAGAGCACGACGGTAGCAAACCACCGAAAAACATTGCAGGCAACGAATGAGCAAGCTAAACTCAACAAGAACTCGCGGATTAATCCAATGCGACGCAAAAAGCCGTTCGTTCGTTTGAAATATTCTTTTGTCATTTTTAAACAACGGACGCGTAATTTTTACAAAAACAATTTCGACTTCGTACTTGTATATGTGATATATGCGTCGAAAATTGTGGGCTATCCCGCTAGTCGAATATACGACGCCATCGGATATCGATACCGATTAGGTACCCTCGAATATGAGTGTCGTTAAACGGCAACTTTAATTGCTCTCGGCAAATTCACGAATCTCTCTTATGCCTCACTTCAGCCGCATTTATCATTTTCATCTTTGTTTCCTCGGAAACGAAAGATGTGTATTTTCGAAAGTTTTGTTATTTATCCGATTAATGTGTTTTATTGAGGCTAGATACGTTCGACTCAAATGGTTTAAGGTAAAAAGGAAGATGAAAAATACATTGGTCAATTTTACTACGAAGATCCATTGATCCTTGATCCCCATATCTTAATCCGGTATTGAAACGAACGTGTAGTTGGTAAATTACCACCTCATCAATTATCTAATGATTCACCGTGGTGTCCTTCTTAAATCGTTATTAATCTGGTGGTGGTAATCCAAGTTGGAAAAAAGACTGGCATAATTCCAATTCTTCTCGTATTTAAATATCCGAATCGAATCAAGATTATTATTTATAAAATTGAGAATCGGTTAATTTGATGACGGCTTGAGGTTAATTATTATCTATGGAAGATTGGACCCCTCGACTAGGACAATATTCGAGAGGGAATATTTTCGAGATATCACATTCCACATTGAGCTAGGTAGGTTTTGTCACCCCCCTTGTCATTACATTCGGATGACTTTGTAGCTAATCACAAACACTTCCTCTCGGTGTGCACTGCTATTGGATCGACCATGGATTTAACCAAAGTAGGAAGAAAACAAAGTACAAATTTTGACAAACATTACCAAATAATATTTTTATTCGTTAACGCATCAAAATCCTATTCGTTTGTTTTGTTCCATCGCTGTAAAAAAGGAAGATCGGAAATCCCGAGGACCTCACCCGTGTATCCTCACCGTTCGCAGGGAATAACGACAAATATCTCGTCACGCGCACGCGCCTTAAAAATAAACCGGTACGGTAGGTACCGAGATTAAAATGAATCGATTATTCATTAAACTGCCGGGGTATTTCAGATTTTGAAAAGCTTAATTGCCGAATAATATTAAACGAGAAGATACGATGGAAATGGATCGATGGTGTAGACAATTCTTGTCCAATTGAATAAATTCAATCGAGAAATGCTGACCTCGATAATAATTCGATGTAGGATAGCACATAGAGATCCTCCAATGAGAGACGCCATTTACGATAATAGCGGGTATTTCGACACTACGGAATACACGATTGAATAATACACGATACAATAAGTACAGTACACGTATAGGTACCATTCGACGTTGTTACAGTCCATTGCCTTAGACCGCGATTTTTTTCATTTTTTTGGCATTGGGGATAAATGGTTAACGTACCAAGTGTACAAGTACAAAACTGGATTTTTTCGGTAAATATAACACGCCCGTTGTGTTTTAAAATGATAAAAAATAATTTAAACGAACGAGTTCTCGTTGAGATTGGCTCGTAATTCGTCGTCCGCAAACTTTTTCCATGATTTTTCGACACTCTTCGCTACTCTAATACGTCGAAATCACGAGTTTTGAATCTTTTTCAACCAACCAGTGGAAAAACCACTGGGGTTTTTTTTATCAAGAGCACGTTCACCGTAAGCTTCGACAAGCATTAAATGCCATTCTCCGGCAGTTTTCGTCGAATGATAACACGAGAAACCAATGCTGTCTGCAAATTGTAGTTCGTAAAGACCGAAAACTCGACATATTTAAGGTTATAGAAAAATATATGCCGGTGGATGGAACTTGGGTTGTTGCGTGTTGAATTGCGCTTGGTGAATTATTAGAGGGAGATGAATAAGGCGCTGAACTGCGGAAGTTGTTTTACGGTCCCCAAACTTGTTATGTGGCTTGTACATCTTGTTGCGTATATGTTTCCCAAAATATCAACAACTTCAACGTACTTATATGGTAATTGTTATAAAGCGATTCAAATTTTCGAACAAGATTTACGATTAGGATGAATTTTCTTTTGAAACTGTCACGAATCGTAGAGGCTTAGAATCGCGTTAACGATATTTATTTCCCGCCATGGACTACCGATGGAAAAAAGTAGATGTAAGATAAATGGTAGAAAATGGACAAATAAATTATCGTCCTAATTAACGTTCTTTGTGATAATTAAATACAGAGGAGAATAAGAGACACGCGATATGTACGTATATCGTCGATACGTTGGGGCTTCCTCCACGGCTTACTCGCCGGTGCCTAATAGCCTCGATGCCAATACCGACTGGAACGGATGACCACCAATGACTCGTTCTCTTCCTATAATTCCTAAGATAATAACCCCGCCCCGAAGTATTAGCGCGGACGGAAACTCTCGGGCACACAGTGACAAAATAGAGACACTCGTAATACCACCTTTTCTTTCTCTCGCACGAGGCACGTACGTCATCGAGATCCGTATGGATTTCTTCTCGTTCCTCGTCATCATCGTCATCATCGTCATCATCGTCATCATTGTCATCATCTACGCTCCGACACGAGTCACTTGCCAAAATATATAAGCACCAGTAGTGACCAGCCTCTCCTCCTCTCTATTTTCCCAAGTTCGACCATTTTTATTTTCTTTTTTCGTCGTCGCGGAATCATTGGCTCCGTTCTTTCTCCATACATTCTCCCCTTCGATTCTCTTTCCGAATTTCTATATTTTTATACACGCATTTAGCCATGATATTCGATTCGCGATTCGAGTTTACGACGAAAACAAAGAACAATTAAATCGATAAAACGGATCTTCGCGATTCTTCTTGGTTTCTATACCTACGATAGCTATCGATTATTTTGCATCGTTGTATTATGCGGATACCTACCTACATTTATTATCACTCAACGATATAATAAGCTTTTAAGAAAATTTTAAGGAAAAAAATATCTTAATAATGTTCTTTATTCTCCATCAGCTTCTTTCCATTTGTGACTGTTTATGTTTAAAAAAAACTTAAATGCCAGCCAACATAGGCCATGGAAAAGTGAGTAAATTCGTCGATTAATCGAGACGACAATTGTCAGTGCGAATAGATGCATTTACAAAACATTTTGCAAAATTTGTTATTAGGACTGTGGTCAGTAGTTAATAATTAATCAATTCGCATTATCGTCAAATTGTAATGCTATCGTTGTTTTATGAAGCCGTAAAAACGCCCGAAATCTTTCGAGTATTCGTAAATGTTTATATAAACTGTTTGCTCGAGATTTACGTTCAGAATAGAAAGGTGAAGAAATGAAATAGAAATAAAAATATAAACCGAATGTGAGAGTGACGTTGGTGTCGCGAGGTGTATTATATGAAGGAAGGAACGACTAAAGCGGCTCGTGTTGGCACTGTTGTTCGATTCGAACGCGCACCATCAATCACACACACACACGCACACACACACGCGCACGCGCACGCGCACGCGCACGCGCACGCGCACGCACACGCACACACACACACACACACACACACACACACACACACACACACACACACACACACACACACACACACGCACACACACACCACTGCGAAATTACGTACGTCGCGCGTGTCTCGTATTACCGTTACTCTCCTGTTCGATCAATTTGCAAAATATCTGTTCTGCTACGAGGAAAGCAGCAGGTTCGACCCACTTATCGATGCGTCGTTCCTCAAACACAAATTTAACGATCGGTTATGATTTTAATTTGGCTCATTTATACATTTTTCACATAATGGCCTATCGAGTCTAGTTTCAGGCTATCGATACATTAGATTCGACCATGAAAATTGCACGTTAATTCTCGTTTCTCCGTCGGTATGGAACGTTCTCTATCTCTACATCGTATAAAACAAAGTCATGCAAACTCATGCGAAATGCAAACAATTTTCATGCCTTTTTCACCTATCATTTGGATAATTTTTCATTCAAGATTTATATACATGTATAGTAAAATGGAATTAAGTATTCAGTTTAAGTAGAAGAAAAAAACTATTTTTTACAACCAAGATGCCGAAAAATAAATTTACATGGCTTAGATAGGCTAAACTTTGAGATATACTTCAAAAAGATGCACTAGAGAATTGTAGGGCTTCGAAAATGTCATATGTCTATCTGTTACGGTTGACTCGTAGTAGGTAACCATTTCTTTCATCAAAACTTTAATTTAAAATAGTGTTACTCGCGACGCCATTTATTCGTATTCGGTATGAATCCTTATCCAAATAAATATGATAGTATTTGTGGGTATTTAATGACGATTATTTAGACGTAAGCGTCGAGTGCTTTTCCCCATATGGACTAAGCTATATCCGTAGGCCTTTTGGGCTCACTTCCAAACCAAATTTGTTCGTATTGTGTAACGAAACATCAACTCCAAACATTTTTTATAATAGAAAATCTATAATCAAAGATAGTAACTTCATATTTTTCACTTTTTTTTCTTCTAAATTTCAAGTTCGTGGACTATAGGCTCCGATCTGATAGTTGTTAGTTCGCGTTATTGTTTGGGAATTTATCTTTGATACTTTTCTAGCATTATTATGTCTTTTCAACGTAGTGTCTTAGCTCTTAGGATTCGATTTCGGTATTTTCAATACGTGGAAAGAATTTTTAAGTAATTGTTACTGTGAAATCGCAGCAACCGAGTGACAAATGTGTAATTCTTCACGTTTTTCGGAAATAAATTATGCATTTTAATGGAAATGATTGAAAATTGACTATTGCGTGACAGTAATTAAAAATATTTTCGAGAATTTTTACTGAAATGAGCACTAATTTTTTTTAAAACGTAAACATCGCCACAGTAAGTTGAAAAAAAGGTTGATACAAACGAAAGTGTACGGTGCAGATTGAGAAATTTGCGCGTTAGTCTTGGAAATTTGGAAAACGAAGCCGAAATGTTCCGTGCATTCGCCAGAATTTTTCCGTTCGTGACAGTAAAGTAAATTAGGGCTGGCTCGCCTGGCCCCGTAACCCACGAGGTATGTGTAAAAATTATGCTACGTGCTAAAATTTTGAAATGCCTAAAAGTAAAAGACTTGAGACTAATGTCAATTTTTAACTGTTTGCTGCCCATTTGTCACCGGGTTGAAATTTTTAATGTAACTTTTACGGAGATTTCTCCCTATAAAAATTAATAAGAAATTCTTTCCGTGTACATAATATGGATTAAATTATCCCGTCGCGATATACCTATCGAAATTTAGATGTAATCATCATCAATCAATTTATTAGTAATGTGAAAATGAAAAATGAAGTCATAACCACATTTTACGCGATTCGTTTTCCCGCTTGTAATAACATTTCAAAAGAGTGACGGCCTTTTTCGACGTTGATATTTAATCTCTGGCATAATAAATGCTCTGGGATACGATAAATTGCAATACTATATTTACTTTGTAACCAAGTCGCAGATCCAAGATCCTTCATTATAGCAATGGAGGGAAAAAAAACATTTTTTTTTTTCACAACAGTTGGCTAACAACTTGACTAGTAACTTCCGACTACGCTCGGAAACGATTTATTATAACGAACAAGGAGGAAACTCGACAAATCGAGGTTCTCCAAGTGGCGAATCAACGGCCTTCGGAAGACGGATCATCTTCCTTCGTCACTCGCTCTTTAATTCGGTTTGACAATCAATATGGTAAATTAAGCGATCATCGTACAAAATATTGGGAACATAAAATGTTGGTTAACTTCGGTGATTGACGACTTTATCTCGCGGTTGGTTATTCTCGTTACTTAGTTTACCGACGCAAACGATCTTCGCGATGCTTTTATATTTAGATTATTTCTCACCTTTTACGTAACACCACTCACAAATTTTTGTCTGCGCTTATCCCAATGTCGCTCCTCGGACATGTGCCACGCGCTTCGACAGTCGTACAATCGCTTCTGGTATCCCTGTTTCGAGACGGATGCGAGCACATTCTTTGCTTCTGTACACACTCGAGGATTTAAATGATAATTATAATAAAATACGTCGTTTGAACCCTATGAAGTTCTTTAAGTGCGACTAACGATATTTTCCTCCTGAAACAAAATTGTATAATGTTTACTAGAAAAAAAAACTAAGATCGAAATTGAAGACAGCAAGCTGCAAATATTGTTGGATGAGGATGATTCTTAAGCGCAACAATAACGTACGTTTGATAGTTATGGGAAAGATCCAGAAGATGTGGAAATAAGTTTTCGCATGAACCTAATGAAAGGCAACAGGAAAATTAAAAAACTCTTGTACTTGTGAAATGTTGCTCGCCAGCTACAAAAGAAAGTCATTTCTTCATTGAATTGTGACTGGTGGTGAAAAGCAGATGTATTTTGAGAATCTACACAACGGAAAAAGTCGTACACGAAAATGGAGATAATGTTTTTGTGAACCACTTGCGGAATCAATTGGATCAAAAACCAATTAAGGTCAAAAACCATCCAATACTCGGCCAGGAATCAGTAGTCAATCTTATGTTAGCGGGAAGAGTGCGAGCTGTATATCTTTTGTATTCTTTTCAGTCATACAAAGTATAGGCAGAGGCCAACTATTGGTCCTCGGTCGAGCACCGGGCGTTTTGCCCTTCATCTATAACGATTTATTAATGGCTTTAACGAGGACCTGCTCACTCGAGACATCATTGAATCATTTCGTTCGAAATTAGGCTAGGCATCCCTGGTAATTGCTGAAAATTGCTCGAGGAAATCGCTGATATCGAGTCATGTTTTATTTTCTCGTGATCCCTCCAAATGCATAGGAAATCATTGGGAATCATAAAGAAATCGTGTGCCCTCGGAACTCGCTGGGAAATACTCATTTCCTTGGCATAACACAAATAAAGGGAGTAAACCACTCTAGAGTCCGAAAAATATAGCAAACTTTTTTTTTCCGAAGGAAAGTAAACAACGTATCGACGTTTGGTAAAAATGTCTTTTAAATTATAAAAGAATTGAGCACCGTTTATAAATTTTATCAGAGTTATTCTAAACAAAATGGCGGCTTCCCAGCATTGAGCTAGCTGCGTCGTTTCTTTTTCGTTACTGCCTGACCGAACCCATAACTACTGCAATCTCAACCCTGCAACAATGAACGAAAAATAATGCGATATAATACGATAACTGTTTCGACACTACGTAGGACTTTTTCTTTAAATTGATTTGTACAAAAGGGGCATTTGAACAGAAGGGGCAAAGGAACATTTGAACTGTTCAATATAAAAAAAAATCCTACGTATTGTCGAATTCTTTTTCGTTCATTATTGTAACTTTAAAATTGCAGCAGTTATATATGGGTTCGACCAGGCAGCAATGAAAAAGAAACGACGCAGCTGGCAAAGTGCTGGGAAGCCGCCATTTTGTTTAATATAGCTCTGATAAAATTTATAAATAATGGTCAAGACTTTTTCGCACAACAAGGACTTTTTTCACCGAATTTCGATATGTTGTTTAGTTTCTTTGATAAAAAAATCGTAAAGTTTGCTCTATCTTTCGACCTCTAGAGGTCGTAGGGTCGTAGGAAATCAAAGGAATCGCAGTGAAAATCATAAAAGAATCGATTCCTTTTGGAAATCGTTGTGCCACCGAATCTGCGAGTGAACAATCCTTCGGGCTTTGATAAATAACTACAGAAGAAATTGGCGTCATCGATGACTAGATTTTAAATTTTTTCGGCAATTTAACGATTACAATCGTTATCGTCATTCATGCATTAAAAAACTTTAAATTCAAACGGATTTATAGGTTTAATTTGAACTTTGCCGTAACACTCAGTTTTTCGATACCTTCTACATCCTCGCGCTATGAAAACACGTTTCTAACGTAATATATATTTTCTCGCGCATAACGCCAAATACATTAGGTATTCATTATCGTTGATCGGTTACAAACTGTACAAAAAATGCACCTATTTTCGTTATGCTCACGGTCGATCCGTCCAACCTATTGACACGAGACAGTCATTAAATCAATGGTCATTAATTCGTAGCGTGCCTCGTATCGTTACCGAACGAACACGGTCGCGCCAACACCAAGATTTTCATTTTAAAATGCTCCAATATCCATTTTATTACGATATCAAGTAAATCTTTTAAATCTCCACAAAATTCTTATGATTTTCACAATTATATGCACCGCATCGTCACATACTATTACATAACAATTGACAAAAGTCATATTGTGTAACGTGTATTCAATAACAAACTATCCTAAATCTGTCCTCTTGTTATTTTATTTAAGACGAGACGGCATTGTGACTGTCAGAAAAAAACAGGCTTTTATCATGAATACGTTTAGTTCTCTTAAACGATTTTTTTGGCTTCGTTCGATATTCAACGAAACTTTTATTTAAAAAAAAAAAAAAAAAAAAAAAAAAAAAAAAAAAAAAAAAAAAAAAAAAAAAAAAAAAAAAAAAAAAAAAAAAAAAAAAAAAAAAAAAAAAAAAAATTTTTTCCATAAGAAAACTTTGAAACTTTATGAACAGTTTAAGCCGTAGTTAGTAAACGACGAGCACGTCAAGTACGTAGATCATCTCAAAAACAGGCCCAGGACGCTTAATCAGCTGCGGAGAGAGACATGTAGGAATCAGGAATCGCTGATCGAAGGTCGCTTTCATAAAACTACACGCTCAGCCGAATAACCGCACATTTACATTATTTTGCGATTATTTGCGAAAAACTATAATACATTTTTCTAACTGGTGTCAAATAAATTTCGTAAACTATCGGTCCGAATTTTTTTATTGCCGTTTTTTCTCGTGATATTACGGTGAAAAATACATATTTTTTCTTCAGATTACCATATTTTCCCTAATAGTCGACAAAAACGCTACATTACATTGTAGCAACATTATGTACAAATGAGCTATTTTTCAGATAACGCTTGTCGGTGATTCATCTTTCAAATAAAAAGTATTATTTTCAGTCAAGATGCTTCAATGAACTATTTGTTAAAATAATAATTTTAAAAAATATCGCGCAAAAACTATACACGTGCGAAAAGTATTGCTCGAGTTATCGTCCTCGCCAGTTGAAACAGAAGTGGTTTGAAGAACATATATATATATATATATATATATATATATATATATATATAAATTTTAGCTTCTTTCACTTAAAAATTTCGTCAATTCCAGGGCTGTAATAAGATTTGTTTCCCGTGTTATCGTTATCCGTCGATGCTTTCGATTTTTTATGACTGATACTAATCTCCCGCAACGAACTTTCCTGGCAATGGTCCACGTCTATAGTCCACGTTCTTCGTTCCGTTCGGCACAATATTGTTGCACTGTTAACCCTGTTTTGAGGGCGAGGCTTTAAAAAATGAAGCGTGTATTCACTTTGTACGCGTTATCAATTAGTGGGCAAGAGTCAATTGAAAGAGGCTTCGCAGTTTGTACATTTCGCCACTTGAAACCAAGTTCACGAATACTGCGTTCATGGAATAGTACTTATTGCCACCACATTTTTGTCCGAAAGTTAATTATTTAAAAGTGTAAATACGTAATTTTGTTGCGGACGCAATCGAACGCGAGGTTTCCCCGCTTTCGCTTTCATGTCGCTTTCGAGAATGCTCGTATTGTCTACCATCCGTTGCAGGCCTACTTCCCGATGATCCCAAGCCTGGTCGATCCATGATATTGAATATTGATTATAATATTCCTGTAGAAGAAAATTGTGAATTTGCGGACAGACGTGGCAACGTGTGCGCCACAAGTCACTCTCCAACTAGCTGAACGAACTGATGTCATTTTTTGGACCTTATGGCCTGTTAACCGTTGGAAGCGTTTGACCAATCCATTAATACTATATCAATACAAAGAGAACAAAAGAGAATTAACAAAATTGAAGATATAGTGGACCCTAGCGAAAAGGCAAGCACTGCCTGTTGCTGTACGACCTCCTCTTAAAGAGCTCTGATTCTGTCATTTTTACACATTATAACATAATTTTACCTATATATGTTTTTGAAAGTACAACCTACTAAAAAATTGCAAACAAAAAAATCGATTTTTTGAAGTCGTTATAGAGGGTTTTTGAAGCACTTACAGGGAGTTAATTTCATGTAGGTAATGGAATTAACTGACAATGAGTAATCGATTCAACGGGCATCGTGTAATGCACCATCCGTCCTCGGACAGGTCATGGCACGATGACCAATAAGCTAGGGCACGTTCGATCCATTCCGGCTTGCTTGACCGCTATGATCGCCACTGTCTGTCTGACTTGCCTCCCTTCAATAACCATATCGAAGCCTCCTTTCAATGAACAAGCCGCGATATATTTATAAGCAATAGGCACAGAGCTAGTATCCTGCCGTCACGAGAGAGGTGCGTTGTTGAGCCCTCTCTCTTTCTTCCAGTCAGGCTCGATCAGTAAGGAGCACAGTTGGCTCCCACAAAGGCTCCCTCTATCTATACAATACATATTAATGTACGCGTACTTACTTTGGGCCCGGTTGTCATTAAAATAATAACCCACTTGCGTTTCCGATCAGTGAGAATATTTGGTGCTTCTTCTATGATTTGTCTATCCCCCACACTGGTCGAATGTTTCGTCCGATCCGAAGTCAAAACATCCGCAAATACGAAAGTATGAAGAAAGCAAAATAAAAACATGCTCGGGAACCCAAGCCCTTTTGTCTATTTGGTTTGCGCTCCTTCGCAAACTTGACAAACCGGAAAGTCTCATCGTTATTCCGTATTCAATATCTGCCACCGCTACGACCTCGCCCTTCCTAAAAAAACGCACACGCTTGCTAACGACGTTGATCAGAAAAAGCACGTTCAGCGAGATAAGACAATCATAATCAAACAACGAGATATGGGAGAAAGATGGTTATTAAAAAAAGTTGAAATACAATAAAGCAGAAAGAAACACCATTATCGTTTGGTCACGATGCAATAGGGCGGTTGGTACACCCGTTTGATTCAACCGAAGCTCAAGTTACGTAAAGTAATATGAAAAATCGTCATACTCCTTTCACGAAATGTCTCTATTCGATCCGTTCCAAGATAATTTTTAAATGTGGCTCGTAACAACGATATTTCTCAAAAACATAAACTATTCCTTTAAGTTGTGATTCTATCGGGCCATTGATAAATCTTATACGTACAATAAACTCCCGTTTATCCGAAATGATCGGGCGGCGGTCGGTTCGGATAACGAAAATTTCGGATAAGCCGAAGTTTCCTGTTTTCCGGCGTGAAACACCCCGAATTGCGCCAATACCGCGAAATATGATCGTAAAACGTGCGTACGTAGAATACTATTGATATGGTTGTGAATAAGCCTGCATTGATTAAGTATGATTGAAAACTCAAAGTTTTTAAATGCTGAACAACGAAGCTCGTTTATTTTTTGCGTTCTTACCGAAAAAATCCGGCTTATTTGGCAGCTGGGAAAAAACAACGGGAGTTTTAATTTTATTACCTACTCTTTTGAATGAAAAAAATTAACTACAAAATTATGAAACAAAAACTAGACATTACTCAAAGGAAACTTTAAAATAAAGAAAGAAAAAAAAAACAACTTTTAACTTATGCACGTTCGAGTTCTAGGACGCGCTTCATTAGAATTTATTTTTTGGTAAAAACGTCTGTAATGTTTGTCTTTTTTGTTTTTTGACTTGAGAAGCTTTTGTTGCGACAATATTTAAAAACTTTTAGTTAGTTTTGAGTTTACTGTAGTTGATTTGAATGAGATATTATTTTTGCATCCGATGCAACGAAATTCCCAATATTTCCAAGTAACGATACACTAAAAATCTTCGTATAGTCGATCCGTCGGTAGAAACGTCTACGAAACTCTCGTTGTTCCGTCGTCGAAAGGTAATATAGTTGGTAGCTAATCCATAACAGTTGGCAAGAAAAGTGGGCGCTAATGCACAGCTTGGCGCGTGCGCCGTACCAAAGAAAATTAGCAAATGCCGTTTCGCGGTGAATTCTCTCGTCGTCCTGCCGGGAACCTGCAATCAGTCGATAAGACTGTTTCTTAAAATCACAAGGCTCTTTTGTCCGGTATACTAAATTCACACTTTTTGGCCGCACCTTGTCTCTTACACGGACGCATCGCGAATCGTCCTAATTACCTCGTGCCTATATAACGATTATGGCGCCACCTCGTATACAAAGTACTCGTAGATGTGAGCCATGTGCCACCTCTATACGGAATATTAAACGCTCTTACGTCGCATATGCGGAGATGGGCGTCAACGTGCGCGACGCGAGCGCTTTACATGTTTTTTGACGAGGTGAGATGAAGCCATATCGTTAATTTTTTTTTCGCGATGCTTACGGTCGGCTGTATCGTGTACGATGAAATCATATGCCAAGATCACGCGGTTTGAAGAAACGAGTTTTCTCGAGGGCAGTCGTAATTGTGCATCCAGCTGTGTTACACCGTGTCGTCACACGAGTAAATATTGTCAATCGGTGATTGACTTCTGATCGAGAGTTTGATATTCCTTCACCGGATAGACGACGTATCCTCTCATGGACAACGGGTGTTAAGATTGTAGAAAGTATCCTACAGTTGGACTGAAGTTTTTTCCCAGTCATAAAATCCAAATGCGTGCTTCTATCAGTCCATAGGCAGATTAGGTTCAAGAATTAATCTTGTTAAATATATCAAAATTATAAACGAAGATAGTTATTAGGTGTTGATTTCATTTATTACGTAATAATCATTGATGCTTAAGGGGATGGATGATAGGTACCCACGTTAGGAGGCTCGATTACACTGATTTTTTTGGGTTTTATTTTAGGTGGAAAAAATTAATTTTAATTCAATTCAACTTTTTCAACTTGTTTTTTTTTTTTTTTTTTTAATTTCAGCCAAAAATAACAAAGTTACGAAGCGTAATGTGCGTTTTTTTCACTAATGATGCAAAAAATATTCTCTTAAGATTATGATATATCATCTCAAAAGTTGGTTCATATATTTGGGAATTTCATAAGGAATCATATTATCAATTTTCATAACGATCGGCACAAAAAGTGAAAAATGTCATTTCGAAAAAACTTTACCTGCTGTGTTCTCGAGCCCCCCGTAGCCTGTAGGTACTCGGTGAGTATTCTATTCTATGCTGATAAAATCTAAACGAATTCGAATTTCGCTTTGAAATTTTGACAGCATATTCTTGATTAGACAAGCCAACGATTTATGCAATAAACAAATGGGTTTTTTAAACCTCCTAATGTCGTTTCCCCCGTTAATGTTGCTATTAATGATATTGTTTGTATTCTTCGAGGATAAATGAATATTTGATGGAATTTGAGACAAGACAAAGAATGAAATATTTTTCAACTTAATATTACAATTTTGTTCGAACTTAATCCAAAGATCCGGGACTGATTAGTTGTGTACTTTCGAGGTCTTTCGCGACTCGATGCGGGAAACGTTTTTACTTTTTGAACTCGCAACTGAAAAAGTGACAATTTACATTTCACCAAATTCAAGTTTAGCATATACGAGTATGTGCGAGAGGTTTCGGAGCACGCACTCACGAGACAGTTCGTATTGAGATAAAAGTTCCAATACGTCAATGGCGATTGTCCCGTTGGGTTGTTAATGACAGAATCCAAGACTGTATCGGTATATTCATCCAAAGTGTGTATGATATTTATAAACGTTTAAATATCGTTTCTACGAGCGTCTCGCATGTTTCCACCAAATGACAACGAAGACACGAACATTTATTTCATGCTCGCATCATTATTGCGATTGTGATCATTATTTTATATTATTCAAATATAGAATAGATCATTGAAAATTATGAAAAACTTGTTTTTCTTTTTGCGACGTTGAAAAAAAATCGCCATTATTTCAACGGTCTAAGACAGGTTCTACCTTAAGGGCAATCATTTTAAGAGAGCCTGGTTCATCAGTTAAGATGTAAAAAAGCATTCTCTGTTTTTATACCCCGCGTCAATTGTTTCATGAATAATTATAAGTACGTAGTGATCATTCTTTTTCCATAAATTAACGATTACTCGCTGTTACGAACTTTACTCGTCAAGGAAAAAAACATGTATCATACCGTGATTAATATTCTTGGTGAAACAAACGATTCAACCGCGAGTGACCAAATTAAATGAGCTTTTATGTATAATCAGGAGTAACGTCGCGAGCTCGTTTGTCGTCTCAATTTCATTGTCGTCGTCGTCGTCGTCGTCGTCGTCGTCGTCGTTCGTCATCGACACGACACGTGTCGCTTCTCATGCCAAGTCACACTTGTGCCTCGCGTTCTTCATAGAAACAACATGTTATCCGGGATTGCATTTAAAAAAAAAAGCGTGGTTGTCACTGCTCCAGCCGAATCCGTAGTCAAAGAAGCAAGAATTGAACGAAAAGTACAATCACGTTCAAATAATTTTACTATCAATTATAGTGGAGCAACTAAGTTTTGAATTTCTGTACAGTATAAACCTGGGCTCTATTTCACTTTAGATTTCTATTCTTTATCTTCATTCATCGTTATTTCCATTCTTTGCGAAAATATTTGCGGCGATCCAAGATAGTAATGTAATATAATTTTCTGTCTTTTGTCAGTTCAAAAAAACTCGGATTCGACATTCGAGAAGATTAATCTTTCAAAGCTTGGGAAAACTCCGATTCAGAGCCAATGCAATTGTTTCAATTCATTTGTATAGAATGTAAAAAAAGCCATTATATTACCTAATGCAAAGACTAAAAATGTCGTCGACTAGAGTTGATCTTTGAGTGTCATATGGTAGGTACATGTGAGACGATATAGCGATGGGTCTTGGTGCGCTTAGTCTTTAAAGAGCTTGACGCATTTACTAAAGGAACCGCAATTATCGAAATTATTCGGGCTGGACCTTCAGCGACGGAAATTATTGATTCTTCCGATACCTCAAGACCGACTGTTTCTAGTATTTTCGTAAGGTATAACGAGTAGGAGAGGTCCAACGAAGGTTTTCCAACATTGACAAATAAAACTCACTGTGAGCGGGCTCAGGAACTGATTATTGAGGATTCGGGGCAGTTGATCCGAAAATTGTTCTCGCTTCTCGGTGTGAGTGAAGAAACTATGCGTCGAATTGTCGAGGAGGGAGGACCTTCGCTACGAGTTTTACGCAATTAACTTGAGACAGATGCTTTCCGAAGTTGCTGAGACAAAGGGAGTTGAACGCTGTAACCTGCTTTTGTGATTTTTACGAAACAATGCTGCCGCACCGGAAGCCTCAGGTTTTTTTTTCTGGCCAAAATGTTTGTACTGTCGACACGAAAATCAATTGAAGGAATGATTGCTGGCTCACCCACGATCCCAAAGATGTCCCCATTGTTTCCAGAACGAAATTTCCTGCAAAAGTTCACGTGCTAAGTGTTGTGTCTAGTGAGGGTGATGTCATATCATTGCGTTTCTTTAACGAAGGGAAAATGTCAGAAAGTTAGTTTGTTCCCATGTTCCGATAGATAAATCTAGTGAATCCATGGGTTTTCCAGTGGAAAGGTGCGCCCGCGCACACGAGTCATTTGGTGAGAAATTGATGGTTGGACAACGTCGATATGTTTTGAAGCAAAGAATTTTTTCCTCCCAACATCCCTGATTCAAATCCTTCGGACTTCCATGTATGGAGCGTAATTGGAAGGGTCATTAACAAATACAAACATTCAAACGTCGCATGATTGAGGCCCGCTGTTGAAGGGGCATTTGCCGATATACAAAAATATTATAAACTTCTCCACTATTACAATAAAAATAATGTTTCTGAACGTTCGGATTTTAGCGCCCCGCTTTTTAGCGTTGAAGGATATTAGCACCCCAACATAGTAGTTACGACCTGTTGAACTTGTCCGAGTATGAGGTTGCGTAATAGATAACCTTCGGACGTTTCCTTCCAAGTCACAGGGCAATTAAAAATCCTTTACTCAGGAACCAAAGTTTTGCTTTTACTATGTTACAATGCCGATTTGTTTGGCGGGTTGTCGACTAGGACGGCACCGTCGTTCTCGACGGTCCAATTGACTCACCCCCGTTTGCAGGTTGTGCAAATTCCATGATCCGATGAGACTCGGTAGGCTTCGATGGCAATCCCTGCAGACTTATGCGCTGAGCGAAGGACGCGCGTCAATACGAAAGTTCGATTCATCAGTCTTTACTGACTCTAAGATACTTAGCGTCGAACAATGTATTTAACGAGCAAGAATTTTGTTGCGTAGAACTAGTTGCGTTGCTGGTCGTTCGCTACGTTCCAAAATTGTAACTGAGTTACCGGCGAAAGGGCACCTGTTCTATACTGATTTTTGCCTTTATTCGGAACTATTGTAGTTAAAGCTTTTGAGATTAATCTTAAAGGACTTAGGATTGCCTCTCGTTATGCTGATGAATGCATCGCACAAATGCTTTCGGATCTTGGCAGTTAAGTTGGGCGTACTTAGTGCCTTAGGGCCTAGTCACCTTATAGTAGCGGTGTGTGTGCCCGTGGTATATTTATTCCCTCTAACTTTCTATTGTGAGGAAATATACCACTGTCCGTTAAAACTAATAGCCTAGATGGGGATCTTAGGATTGGAGTTTTATGATGGACCGTCGAATCCGGTAAACCCCAAGGTCAGATGCTAGGTTTCGATATCAATAGTGCATCAACAATATGTTTCGTGTGACCGATAGCGTTAATGCACCTTTTAGCACCTTAACGATTCGAGAACCATACAGTTTTTATCAGTCGATTATTTCCGGATCGTCACATTTCTCTGTTCCTTTAGATATTTTTTGTCATCACTATGCATTAACCGATTGAAGCGTTTTCCAAGTGAATATCTGTCGTATATACACCTAAAGGCTTAAAAGGAAACTCCCGTTGAAAAAATCATTCTGTTAATCTCGATGGATTTTGCACAATAGGTCTTTCGTTTGTAAAGAACGTTCGATAGTCACTTTTATAACTGAGCTGGGTTTAAAAATAAAGAATTCTACATTTTATTTACTCGTCCGCCTAGAGGAAGGGAGGACAAGACGGAGGAGCTAATTTTATGACGTAAAAAAATAGAATAACAAAATATAAATATTTGATTACCATTGAACAGTATTTGAAAAGTAATTATAAAGTTATGATGTAATTTTTAATAATTGATTTATATCCAAGTAGGATCATTCCAATAACGAATGAACCATAAGTACGATAAAGTCCATTTTATTCTCACCCTGAGGGTAAAATGGAACGTATCTTAAATCTTTACATTTTCGGTGTCGATGCACAATTCATGTGTCCAAAGAAAACATGTTGGGTACTGTAGAGGTCAGTTGTTCTTGACCACCGAATCAACAAAACAAATCATTTGTTGTGGACTGCTCAGGATGTTGCAACGTTGTACGGTCACTCCCTTCTCCCTTTTCATTCCCTTTCCTTTGTTGGTTTAGCTTCGTCCATCGTTTTCTGCATTGCTTCTTCTTCACTCCAAGATCCTCCGTGACTCTTTCGATTATATTTTAACGCCGTCTAAAAAAGGAGAAATTGAAAAAACAACTCTGAAATTCCCTTTTTCATCTTGCCCTCACTCGTTGCCAATAATGATATCGATAATGAATCACTTCTACCTAAGCCATTAATATTTGTTTTTGGTTTCCCTATTGATTTGTACAACATCTTCCTAGGAGGGGTTGATTGTAACAAAAAAAAAAAAACAATATTACTTACCCTGTACAAATAATATCACTTAAAAAAGCAAAATTTTTCGTAAAAATTTGAGGCAGAACAAACGACGCTTATGTATTGTTCTCATGTTTGCGCGAGCCGGGCTAAACTCCGGTCACACATTCAAGGTGACCGCGTGTCTATGTACACATGGACTCCTCGAGCGTCATGTCACGTGATCTGAAATTATAGATATTTTCTATCTTGCTCTTCTTTTTCCTATTGTATTTCAATAATTGGGAAGAGTACAATGTTTAGATGTTTTATTACCTCTAACGCCGAGACAAACTTCCGGCCGTCGAGGTACACGAATTAAATAAAAAGTATAGATCCAAAATTGGGACTTGCACGTTGGTTCATCATTACCGTTTGTGTAAAAGTGATATATTAGTAACGAGCGAAATAAATGAACGGCCGAGCTAGCATTGGCAAAGATAGTTGGTCCCTGACATTGGCAGTAACGACAGAAATAATTTTTTGAATATTTTTCTCGGCTGGTCTAATTTGATAAGCAATGCGGTCTTCCGATGCGCGTCGACGAGAGCGAGATCGAGACGGAGAGTGGAGGGGAGAATGACGTCGGTTTAACGATTCGCCTACGTCGACGCCGTAAATCTTCGGCCCTCGGTGAAGCTGCGCGGGCCAAGTCGTATTACACGCGTTTAAGGCATTCCATGTTAAATCGTTGACAGAGCCAGAATTTGCCAAACTTTTTCTTTTATTTCTTTTAAACCGTCTCATAGTACGAACCAAAGCTACACTCGGCGCCAGTGTCGCAATTTTTAGAAAAACTGTTGGCTGCTATTGTAAAAGAATGTTTACTTTGCATTTTGTTATGTTTCAATCGTTGTACGATTATTACCAGCACGTATTAATCGTTTGTTTAATACGTGAGTTATTGTTTGATGAATTGTTTGTTTGTTCACTCGGAAAGAGCTGTGTGCCTATCGATGCTTTATGAATAAAGTCTTTCGGCAAGAAATACAATTGGGTAATCATTCATTCGCAACATTGGCACGGTAACGTGCAATTTTCGTGTATTGGTATTCGTTTTCGTTAAATTGTTTCGTTCGATTAAATATTCTTTAGGCGCTGCTATGTTCTCCTCTCTGCCTCGAACAATCACTTTACGTTTGTTCCCCGCTCTTTGTCACACGTTCGCGACGCTACTCTTTCATATTCTCATTTTGTCATTTATCTAGGTAATGCAAAATCTCCGATCTCTATTGACCGGTACGATAGATAGAGTACAGAAGTAGTGACAGTTCACAAAGGTTGTTTATCGACACGGAATCAATCATTCATTTTTTTAAATAATCGACGGTCTAGTTATTTAATCAGATCTTAGGCATTGGTTGCACTTGTCTCAAAAATTGTTAAAAGTCGTATGGAAACGAGGTACCGCATAGTGCTCAGTACTTACTGCAACATAATAAAATAAATATTAAATAAAGTAAAATGTAACCATACTCAATAATATATATATATATATATATATATATATATATATATATATATATAAATAAGGTGGAGGTATATATGGGACATTCCACGCCAATTTCGCCGCCATTTAGTTTTTGTATCTCCGATTTTTTTGAAAATTTTTTATAACTCTAGTATTGGTTGAAAGAGACCTACGCGATAAAAAAAAAATTCCCCAACCATTTTCGAGATATCGATTTTTCAAAAATTACGTTCCTTTTGTTTGAGCGTCAATAACTTTACAAAAAATGGGCTAAATTGGACGTTTTTTTTTATTGTTCTGTTCAAACACACTTTTGAAAAAAAAAACAGTATGGAAGAACATTTCCAAACCATTTCTAGAAGATTTTCAAGTTTTAAATATAACTTATTGATTTACAAAAAATACGTACTGATCAATACTTTCTTGAAAATTTCTCGTAGAAAACTCACATTTAGTACTTAACTTTTAAGCCTAGGTAGATAATGGGATAACGATGGGATCTATTTTTTTTTTCTTTTTTATTTTTTTATTTCCATATTTTAGTCATTCGTGTTGAAGATAAATATTAATCTTTCGTCGAGCGAAAGGAATAACCGACTCTCTCCCTTGGTGTTACGTACACAACGACACTTGTAAGATACATTGATAACATTAAACGTAAGACACGCTCGTACGAACGTGGCAAACACGTACGACTTTTACCGGCGCGTGCGATTCGAAAAACAATTAACCATTGTGTGACGAATATGTCTGCAGTTCCAATAAGAAATATGTTTGGATGATTTTTTTAAATTTCATTCGAGCGGTTACACGATAGTAGTATAGCATTGTTCTATCAAGTACGAATATTCGAAGTGTGTTTTTCCGCGGTTAAAACAATTATCGCAACGAACGTTTAAGTTTCGCATTCCAACGTGTTCTTAAAAATTATTCGTTATTATTTGGTGATATATTCAAACGAATTTCCTTCTCCGCCATTGTTAAATGTAGTTTCTCACAAGTAGTTTGTGTAATTCTATTCTGTTCGGCAGATATTATATTTAAATGCCTATTTCAATTTCCAACTTTGACATTAACGGGAAAAATAGCATGGCTTTTATACCGTGAGAAGTGCAACAACGTAAATTTAATGCACCTCATTGTAAAATACATCAACGATGTTATATTAAATTATGTCTACGCGTTTCCCCAACGCACCACCTGGCGCAGAGATAGTAAGATGTACAAACGCGTAAGTGTTTCCAATCGTACCACTCTATGTATTTCAATGTATGTGTGCAAAGTAACGTTGAACGTGAAATAAAGTAGTTTTCAGTCAGGATTATTATTAACTAAAGTTTTATGAAATTATTCTCGCGAATTGTACCATTTTTCTTACAATTAGACAATACGTACGTAGGCTTTCAAAATATTGTTAGTGCATAGCAAAAAACCTCATTTCTCAACGGTTTTTAAAATCGTTTTGCCCCATGGCTTTTACGGAATTGAATCAGAACTTTTGTTTATGACCGGAATTGCTGGATATTTTTGGCTTCCGTCTCTATATGCGAGTTTCACCCATAATCAAAACAGTTCTTTACGGCGGCATCTTTTCGAACACACTATAGTTTCATGGGCGAATGTGAAGAATATGGTATTCCATTTATATATCTGCGGACCAAAGAACACTCGGGGCCCGAATGAGAGATATCCACCGAGGGACGGGGCAGCTGATACATGGGTCGCAAGTCCTGTTTCAGCAACTATTGAAACTCCTGGCCTGCGAATCCACGCGCAGTGTCTGTTTTCTGTTCGCAGGGCGTGACGCTATTCCTGGCACAACGCCGACGCAACTACATGAACATAATGCGGGGCGGTTGCGCCGGTTATGTTCCGCTAATTGGCGTTATTCAAATGGTTACTACGGGGGTGCTAGTGAGGCGGTGGTATGCGTCTTACTGCTATGATATCGTGCATTATCGCGATGACATTACCACCACTGTTCTAATCATCTTTTCGTTCATTGTGTTCTCTCCTGCGTAATTTTCTCGTTACTATCCAGGCATTTTGGCCCTCTGCATCACCCGCGCATACTATCTCTCAGTTTGTCATTCTTCAGTTATAGCATATTGTCTTATTTTTGTCTTATGTCCTCGAAATACAATTTTGTATATTTTAGGTTGGGTATGTCCCACATATTCTATTCTTAATTAGCCATTTTGTACTATCTTCATCTTATCCGTTTTACATATGCTGTAAACCGTTCATCCGCGTCAACCTTTTTATAATACTATTCAAACTATTGGTTAAGATTATCGTTACTTGAGATTGCTTAGATTAAATCTTGGTAGGGCCGACTATACCTGACATGGAGTTTCTGTAGTTTTCCATGCTCTGCGCAAAAATGATTGTAAAAATTTGTCTGTACCTACACGTGACCATGAAGTTTCATTAGGTGAGAGAAGTGCAACTAGGAAGGGGTTATCAAGAGATATGATAGTTTACGAAATTTATTTGACACCAGTTCGTAAATTGTAGTTACGTAAATAATTTCAAAATAATGTAAACGCGCGGTTATTCCGTTGACTCTGGGGTTTTATGAAACCGACCTGCGATCAGCGATTCTTGGTCCCTACATATCCCTTTCGGCAACTGATTAAGCATCCTGGACCTGTTTTTGAGATGATCTACACGCTTGGCGTGCTTCTTTCGAATATTTTTTTTGTGCTTGCATACTCGACCTTCCTGCCACAAGATACTTCTCAATTCCTCAAAACTTCGTCAATTTTGCGGTTTTCAATTCCAACCATGGCTTCGATTGTTCGTAACGTTTTAAGATTTTTTGAGAAAAAAAAAAGAAAAAAATTCAAGCTGGTCACCGCCTTAAAGCAATATTCTTTTAGAACTTGAGGAACGAGATCTAGTTGGAAAGGTAAAAAAAAGGCCTTTTTCCGTTTTTTTTTGGCCAAACGATAAAATAATTGATAACAAAAGTTCTTCGATATAAAACATATATATCTAGTGTAAACATTATATTTTTTTGAAAGAAATATATTTCAAAATAAGCCGTTATATATCAACCGCCGAAGACGCTGCAAAAAAAAAAAACAGATTTTGCGGTGATCACTCCCGCGCTGCAACGGATTATCTGAAACAAACAAAACAGCGGGGATCTTTAGTTAATGATATACTGCTCCGGTTGAACGAAGGGTTTTGAAAAATTTCCATTTTTCACAAAATGGCGGACGTTGAAAGTGAAAAATGTTGTTTTGATCAAAATATCATTTACATTTTTTACTATAAAAAAACAATTGTCCAAAAAAAATCCTTTGTTCGTCCGGAGGAGAACTATATATAGAAGAAGTGATATGACTGTGTCAACCCGATCGGTAAAGTCGTTGTCGAGTTACAGTGATCACCGACTTGGAAAACATGGTTTCGAGAAAAACGAGTTTAATGGCCCTATTATACGAACGTTGGCTGCATATTGCTCCCTATTTTGTGCTCGCTGTGCAGAATGTGCTTTAAACTATTTTTTCAAAGATTTCAAAGTGTTTGCTCTGTCTTTTTGTTCCATTGAACAATAGTTGCAATTCTTTCGAGCTCGGGCGTGGTTTTGTCCAAATTGATTTGCTTCCTTAGACTATCTTGATGATGCTTTATCTCTCCCACTTGTTTTATTTGGCACATACGGGTTTGCCGCATAGTTGCACTATGGTATTTTTTGTGCATCAAGCTGAGCGTTTAACATTGATCCTTTATACTAAATAGTCCTTTTTTGCCTACATATTTGTCGAATCGTTATTTTTAAAAATTGGTTACGACGGAAAACGACGCTATTCCTTCTTTTCTCTGCAAGTCTCCTTCTTTCTTTTTCCTTTCCTAGTCGGTGTAATTACAGTGCGATTTTCATAGTGTGGGAGTATTGATCCAAAATGTCGGCGACCGCCTTGTCCCTGCTTAGTGTGGAAGGCTCCTCTCTGGACTGTCTTCTTCAACGCCGCGACCATCACCGCGATGAGCGAGAGAACACCCCGAGAGAACTCTCGTAACAGAAACGGCGTTACCACGTACCATCTACACCAGGCAGACGCAACCACCTCGTTTGATATGATGACCCGATACAGCAACATGGCCAGCTTAACAAAAGCAACTGGTTTAATAATGACTTTTTTTTTGTTACCACGTGCTTAGTAGATGACTCGAGTTCATCCAGTTTTCCGATGCATGTTTCTTTTGCCTCGTTTTGTTTTTTATGTCTTTTTTATGTCTTTGCGTTTGTCCCTTCCTCGCCACAAAGGAGATTGCTAATTTTGTTTACTCTCTTGTTCCACCGGATACTATCATTTTAATTTGATGGATTTGGAGATTCGTATATCCTTATCGTGTAACAGTGTGAAGACTAAACGTAATAGATAGGTAAATACAAATCGCGACGCAAGCAACCAGAAGAATCGTGGCTTCTCAAGAGGGGGAGAGAAAATTGCCGAGAAAATAAATTGTAGATAACATTTGCATTTTATAATTGACCTACAAAATACCAGTGACCGCGAAATCCCTTCTATTCGCTAATTCGGAGTCTATCGACATACTCTTCCCTACCCTAAACTTTCTTTCGTCGTCTTACGATTAAATCCCAGACCGTAGAAGGTATCCGTAGTATTTCAAGTCCTTTTGCTGTAGCACTCTTTGCGTTTCAATTTCTGTATCGAGAAGCCACCAAGGTGAAAATATTCCCCAAGACTCTACTTCATATTATTATTTATTTTTACTTGGTATGACGAAGTATCACATCGGGTAAATGATTTTAAATATAAATATGTACTTTTTAACACCTAAGCATATTTATTCAATTTTGTTCATCCATAAAAGGTTTGTTAAAAAATAAATTTAGCAACTTGCAAATATATTTTTTTTAGTAATCTTCAATCTTTATTTTTACATTCAATTTATATTTTAAGAAATGTTTATATTTGTGTACAAATTTTGATGAGGTGTTATTATTTTTCACTTAGTAAATGGAAAAAATTTTGAAAAAAATTGACGAACCTTTTTTTGGAATATTTTCTAAACATCCTTACCTAAACTTTAGCAATTTTTACCGCTTGCGACTTCTCTCAAAAGAGAGTTAGTTCGTGAGAAAAACTTTTATGAAAGTTTTCTTAGTTATTTTTAAAAATTAAGATTTTTCTAACAAACGTTTTAAATAATAGTTTATTTTTTTAATTTGGAATACATACTAATTTGCAAAAATGATTAATGATTTGTTTTTATTTAATAACAGAAATTTACCATGAAATGGCTTTGAAAATCTGCACTTACGATCGAACATAACTTAAACCATAATAACCGCGCTATGTTTTAATACCAACTTTGTTAAGCTGGAATGTAAAAAATAGAAAAAAGATGTATTTAAAGTATAACTTTGCAAAATCTTGTTCAAGCTTAGCCCAGTCCACCTCGCCTTTATATTTACAAGCCTCTTTTTCTAAAAGTGCAATTGTTCAAATACATTTGTGTACAGGTTTGAAATTGAAGGCAGCCTATATCAAAGGATTTGGGACTCGGAAATTCGATGGCACGATTTCCAAAAGGACTCGATTTCTTGCTATTCCCACTGCGATTTCCGTGGTTTCTGAATCAAGATAACCTGCGATTTGACGTGATTCTTAGGGACTCACCCTGATTTCAGATGAAATGGTTCACTGATTTCTCGAGTGACTAACCCCACGGCCTATACCTATATTGCGAAACTCCTGGCCCTTCTCGCTCTACTTGGCTTTAATACAAATGTTTATATGAAAACCTGTCCTCTCTGAGAGATGGGAGAAGAAAGATAGATTGAATTGCTCCAACAAACAAATTCTGTCCCCATTTCTTGCAGGCCCGTCCTCCTTATTGTCATCATTGTTTGCTCTCAATTTACGCTACGATCCTGTCTATAACCTTCCTTCCTCAAGACAAGTTACATCACAAAGGTTCTCTGTCTATTTCGCGGGTTCACACTTCGTCCACCTTTGGATAATAGCGATACGTTGACGAGGCGCAAATCGTTTGCTCCTCGAAAGGTATCCTCGTCCTCGTTCTTCCGATCCTCAGAAATGTTTGCTGGACTCCTTGGAAAGCGATTATTCGATAATCGGCGATTGCATGGAAACCGCATTGATCGATTCGGTTCAAGCTCCGCGGGTGCAGATACGATTAAGCCCAGATCTAGTGCAATTGTTGTTCGGAAACCTCCCTCTCTTTAGATTGGATCAAAGTGTGTACGAGAGAGTACTCGAACCGATATATCGACATTTTTGTTCGTGGAACGTGCGTCAACCAGTCCCTAACAGTCTCATGTCCAAAATCCTCTCCTTGGAAAGGTCGATGGCCCATTGTATCAAGCGTAAATAGCCGCGAGCATGCACGCGGTTTACAACGTAGGTCGAATGCTCAGTTAGGGGCTACCATAAAATTGATAACAGTGCCGCGTCGGACGATTACTTGAAGCCGTTGGGCCCACGGGCCTCGCGTAACTCTCCCCTTGGATGAGATTGAGGTACGGTGGCGACCGGACGATCTCATTTTCTTCGTTTTTGCACCCATTTATCTTTATACACAATTATATTATTAACAATATATAAATAATAATCGACGATCAACGATTACTTGCTCGATTGAAAGCGATCGATAAATTGCCATTTGTTATCAATTATCGATAATTCACGTTTGCGGTTCCCTCATGATGTGCGTATCATCTTGATTGATTCGAGGAAAGTTTGCATTTTGGGGCCGCAAAACTATAAGGAACTGTCTCGTGTCTGTGTATTGACCAGACGAATTAAACAAACTTCGAGATACTACCGTCGTTTTCGAACAATTGAAATTCGCATCTTACTACCGGCCGATAAAAGGAGTCCTCTAATAGGGGTGTACATCCGAAGCGTTGAGAGAAAGACGAAACAGGGGGAGTCTGATTAGAAGCGGACAAGGATGTAGTACCTACCCGAGTCGAAATTTTCGGGCGCTTCGAAAATAAGTCGAATCAAGCACAGTAGCGTGAGTCCAGGCGGAGTTTTAACATACATTAGATGGCGGTATATGCGGACTTCTTAGCTCGTCCTTTACAACTGCAGAAAATTTACATTTGTAGTCAGCGAACGGTATGGAGGATTTCATGGATCCTCTACAATTGCTCAGGCAGTCTCGTCCACGCGCTTGACCAAACCCTCTAAACCCTGCCTCATAGAGTACGTAGCGTTTTTTCTGCTATACTTTGCTCGGTGTGTTCCTTTATATAGCTGCACAGGATTGGAGTACACACAACTCGAAAACCTTTAAGGACATTAAAAGGTGTCGTCAGCATTTTTGCCAATTTCCGACTTTATCTTAGATTAATTTCCTCAGGTATATACAAATAGGTAACGACACCGTCCGCGAGAATCGTAGCCATCCGTCGGACTCTGGCGCTACTGCCAGCACGACAATCATTCGAGGCAACATTTGGATCGAGTGCGGGTTGTGAAGAGTCTACAACTCGCCACGCACAGTTGGGATTGTGAGCGGTCCGGAGGTAGCTATTTTTCGAACTTGGGATCGAGGACGGGTTATGGAGGGTCCACGATGACACCGGATTTGAGACGGAAAACGCGTTATAATTGAGCAGCACAGTTAAGGCTGGTTAAGCGCTACAAAGGAAATGAATTCTAGAAGGTTGAAATGTGAAGCAAAAATTTGGACTCGGGTGTACTCGTCCCCCGAGATCTTCCTAATGAACCTCCTTTAGTCCGATGTTTGCGATAGTATACACATGGTAACCAAAATAGACTCGCGACCATTTTCTATCTCCTGTCGGCTAAAATTAAAGCGAATGGCCAAAGCAATGTTCGAATACATCACGATATATGAATGAAACTTATAAATAGCTAAGTCATTCTTCGTTCAAAATATTGCGTGCTCGAAGGTCGCAAGATAATGCTACGATAATATAAGACAGTGTTACCATAAGCTATACGATTTTATAATTGTGCTGACGACCTACCTATAAGATTCAATACCCTTCAATAACCTTCGGTAACCAGTGCTTTTCTTCTTACATAATTTATAAAAAATAAAAAACACGGACGCGAGAGGGTAATTGCAATTAAAGAATTTCGCGACGTATGTTGATGTTTTCGAAGGACCACAACCTGTGTACCACTTATACAACAATTCGTACACGCTCTTGGGTGAATGTTTGAGTGAAAACACGAAACTGTGATAAATATGAGATAGCCCTTGACTTCAAACACCAATACCTATCATTCTACTTTTGTATTAGAAATACGATTGTAAATTAATCCATAATATAGTAACGAGTGAATATTTCTCGCATAAATTGTGCGTATGGACGTCACGAAAAAAGACGTTGCATAATGACCATTACTGCAAAATTTATCTGCACCTTGATACGAATAATAATTGGCTATCTCTCGGTTTTCGTGCGATCAGTAGTAATTCCCGTAAATGGTCGCATGAGCGATCGACTCATGCATAAAATTACAACTTATACCAAGTTTTTCGAATACTTCGAATTCACGGAAATTAAGAAAATTCATGAATCATCCTGTACTAGATGTTTCTCGAACCTTATCCATAATGTATCAGATTTCATTCAAAGAATAGTTTATTACAATAACGGAGAAAGTTCATAAAAGTTATTACAAGTTATAGAGAAACTTATAACGTTTCCGCGTAGAACTTGAACCGCGTCGAAATCTTTTCCCTCTTCATCGCCATCAGAGCAGCGGGCTGGAGTAGCATATTCAATGGGTGCCTATGAGCTTCGATTCACGAATCATCTGAAAATACAAACCGCCATCTGCATCTTCACGACGAAGGTGAATAAATCCGGGAAGGAAAATCAACGAGGTACTCGTCCGCCGGCTACGTAAATTTATAGCGTATAGTAACACTGCGAATGGTGTTGCATAGCAACACCATTCGTTTAATTGCATTTTTATCTTTATCGGCACTTGCCCCCAGATTCCTCGGCATTGCATACTTATTCTCCCTTATACTTAAATTTGGTTTACTTACGCAGGTAGATATTTATTGTACGGGGTAGGTGCCGCACATCGAGAACATCCTTTCAACGTATCTGTCACAAAATTCATACAAGTGAAAACAAAATGTCACCGGAATGATTGCAATTATAGGGAATCGCGAGATAAATGTATGAAAATCATAAGCTCCACTCCGTTGGAAATCCGGTCCAATTAAAATTAAAAGCTCTTTTTTCTTCCGTTGTTATTATTTGTATTTTAATTAATACAATAGGTTTCATTTAGACGCACTTAAATCTTCCGGTATGCTTAAATAATTTAAGACGAGGCATTTTTGTTTTTTCATTGTATGTGTGACAAACTTGTTCGGCACGAAGAACGAGTGGGTGGTAAAGCTGAATGCTTATGAAGCAATTGAATTTTCACACCGATGAGGTAAAACACTACACGAATCGAACCGTGAGGGGTAGTGTGTTGGACGCGGTTTATTTTTCCGGCTCGTTGAAAGGATTAAAAACTCAAATCGGCTCAAAAATGTTGGCAGTGCAGCAGAAGGGATAGATCAATAAAATCGCACAAAATATAGAACGTAAATCATTTATCTTGTAAAATGAAATCTCGCCACGTTAATCCGCGTAATATGCCAATAACATATTATTTCATAAATTTTGTGTGAATCTTGTTAAATTCACGAGCGTCGAAACAGTACTTGAATCGTACGAGTAAAATGGGTGTTTTATCGCAGGCCAACCGACGAGATTCTCTGTGAGTTTGACTTCGAGCTATCGGATGTTTCTTCTTGCAAATCGGAGGAACTCAGTGAAAAGAAAAATTATAAACTATAAAAATTATAAATCCATTTTGGAAGCTTAGTCTCCTAGGAAATCGCTTCTGCTCTCTCATATTGGCCACTTTTGAGCGAATTCATTCCATGATGCTGCTTCATACTCGCCGCATTCGCATACCCCCGAGGATCCTTTCAATCATAAAGCCTCTCCTGCATACTTTCCCGAGGGTCTCACTTTCTTGAAGACACTTCTTCCGCTCGTACGATCTTCTATCTCGCTAATGTAATGGGCCAGGGAGAAACTTGGAAGGAAACCCCAGAATTTCTACATTCTATCTAGAATAAAGAGATATTTTAAAAGGTATTGATTATCAATAGTCAATGGGATTATGGATGAAATGGGTTATCAATAGAGTTTACTTATTCATCATAATGAGCATTATATTGCGTGAATTTATCGATGTGTTTGACCTTTCGCGATGCGAATGATTTTGTTTCCATTGTGTGTGTTTTTTTTTTACTTTTTAGCCTCAAGACTTAGTTCATATCTTATACTAGGTCCTAATAAACTTTAGTCCGAATAATATTTACACTCAATATTAGAAAGCATGTATGAGCTTCCGGATCACACATCCTTTCTAATATCTCAAGTGCTTTCTGTGGTACGATGAAATCAATAATTGTGTTGGTCATGTTTAACACGTTCTTCGCCCCAGTACCTACCCATATTAGCTCTTTTTATTCTGTCTTTAGGACAGTAATAACATTTGGGCCCCGTGAGAAAATCATCCCAGTCTCACTGAGCGATGAATGTGTTACATTGTTCCGCATCGAGGATGTCGAAACATTTGTCGAAACAGCGCTAAATCCTATATATGAACGAAATTAAATATTTTATTTGATTATTTTTGAACTGTTCGTTCTTTTCACCGTTTCTCAGAGTTCGTTTATTTGCTGGCCACAATGAGCCTTGCGAGGATCCCTTTTGTTCTTGCTATAGAGTGAATCTTATCAGGAGTCCGGAAGACTGACCTCTTCCCGCTCAAAGAATCGATTCGTTGGGCAGAGCAGGCCACGGCTAAACTGTCGCCGCACCAAATATTGGCGGCATGAACTGTTGCTTGACACATTAAACACCATGTCGGTCACCCGCGACCGACCTTATACTTTCCAATCGAACGGCGACAGTCACGCCTGCGATTGACAGTATACGTTTCGTTCAGGTCGCCTTGAATATCGCGGGCCAAAGGGTAGGATACCTAAACAAAACAGGCTTTTGACTTAACGCTTAACGTGTTAACTTCAATGACGAACACAGCCGAACACTGACCGAATATCCATTGTTGCAGCCTGTATTCAAAATACTCTTACTATGTCCATTATTTGGTCCTTGACTTAGCCAATGTACCACCACTGGGATTACGAACGCGGATAGCTAATATAAAGATAGAAAATTGGAAGTGTGTCGAATCCTATTACCGTTATTGTTCTGAAGAAAATGTGCTTTTTATAATCGCAAATTATAATCCGCTCGGAACAATGTATTACATGGTAATGATACTTGCAATTACATATTACAATTGCGCACTGGTTTCATGCTTAGTCGTACAGGTGATGTAAGGCAATGACGAATTTCATTATGCTGTAGGCGAGGCTACAAATGATATAAGCATAAATAATATGGGATGATAATGATTAGATAGGTTTGATCTTGTTAGGTAGAGTAAACGTACCCTGGTACGAGAGGTCGTGAGATTTGTGCATGTTCGATGCCGGGGCAATATTTTGACACATAGGACGTTTGAAAATGTGATGGACCTTCTTGTTGCAGCTGATGTTACTTCGAGTGTCAAGATGCCTGGATTACAGTTGAAACCACCGGGTATTACCGATCCGTACAGAGTTTGGCTTCATGCACTTTTTTCCATAATACTGTATTGACTAACGTCGTCTCAAACTGTTTCGCCATAGCGGAAAACTTGGCCATAGCATTTTCGAAACGCTTGGCAAGTGTAAAAGCGTCCTCGTATTAACAACAAAAATCGTTTACGTCTTCGCACCCTCCTCTTCTCGAAGAACGGATTAATCCGTATGGGATCCAAGGCATTGTCGTCGATCAAACAATTAAACGATTAACAAAGAAAAACTGTATTAGCAGGAGCGTAGTTATTCCTGGCTCAATGTAATTTCTACACGGAGAGAATTTCTTATTAATTTTTACGATGAAATGTCGGTACAAATTACATTAAAAACTTGAACCCGGTGACAAAATTGACACTAGTTTCAAATATTTTACTTTCGGGCATGTCAAAATTTTAACACGTAGCGTAATTTTTACTCACGCTACACAGAGCTCCCGGGTTACGGCCAGGCGATCTAGCCCTAACTTATTTTATTGCGAAGAACGTAAAAATTCTGGTAGACGCACGGAAAAAATTGCGGCTTCGTTTTTTAAATTTTCAAGACAAACGCGCAAATTTCTCAATGTGCACCGTACACTTTCATTACTATCGGCATTTTTTCAACTTATCGTAGTAATGCTTACGTTTCACGAAAATTGACTGTTAATTTTTGTCGCGCAACAGTAAATTTTTACACATTTCCATTAAAATGTATAATTTATTTCATAAAAACCTCAAGGGTTGCACATTTGTCACTCAGTTACTGTGATTTTACAGTACAAATTACTTAAAAATTCTTTCCCTGTACGTTATGAAAATCTTCAGTATCAATGTCATCATATTTATTTCTCAAATGACAAAACTAATCAGATATTAATAACTCGGCTGTACATTCTGTCACAATTCTAACGTATAATTACCATTCCTGGGGTAATATGGAAATCGCATACAACAATTAAACGTAAAGTTTCACGATTCCTCCATCTATATTTACGAGGCGATTATTGAACAATATCATTAGTTAGATTCATACGCAGAAGTCTTACAAGAGGAAGACTTCTGCGTCCGTGTACACACGGATTTCTCGTAATTCAACGCGACAATTTTTAATCGTTGGCTCATTTTTGATTGATCAAATGATTGTCAATTGTCACATTTTAACTTCCGAGTTGCCCTTCTAGCGAATACCTGTATACTCTCGACATGGGTAGAATGAATGGGCGCGCGTGTGACCATCGCGTATATACACAAAAGTCAAAGCGAGAATAGGGATGGAAATCGGAGTACGTGCCACGGGCGGTTAATCTCGTCGAGCCAAGGTGCAGGGACCCTGATTCTGTATGGGATTGTAAAATTGGAAATAACCGAACGGGGTATCATTGATGACGGGGAGAACCGTTGTTGATACGACTGAAAATTGATGAAGAGTTTGCCGTTTACAGTCTTTCCTTCTGTCCATCTTACCGCCATTTACAGACTAATTGACCAAACACTTATAATACTAGCCTACTTAAAGCACGAGATTTGGTGCCATATTCGCTCCCGTTTCTCCTCTTCTTGTTTCTTATCCCTTCACCCCATGTCCCACCTAAGTAAGCTAAGCTACCTTTGGTCCCATTGCTCCAACTCCTTTGAAGCAACGATAATATTTTGAAATATTTTGGAATCCATTACAACTTTGAGTTGTCCAAAAACTCGCAGAGTTAAAGGTGAACATAAACGATTCCAAATAATCGAATAGTTACTGGGACACCAAGCGCGTTACCATAATATGACAGACGAATAAAGCGGTTGGTGGTGGTGATGACGTACAGGGATATATACTTACTGCTCATATAGTACGTACTGGTTTTTCATCCCACTCGATATTGCAACGTAGCTATAACTGCGATAAACTTTAGACGTGCACCTCTGTCCGGCGTGCATTATCATATTCTTTGGCGTGACTTGTCCGTATACCTAGAACATAAGATAATTATTATGGCAATAGGCATCGTGCACAACGAGTCGAAATTGGTGGCACAGGAAACCTGCGGAGCATCGACTGCGTGGTAAACCTTCCTCCCTCAATCACTCCATCGCTCTTTCGCCCGCTGCATTTATCCTTTACTAAATCTGTATCGCTAAATCTTCTACTTATTAATATACAGTATCGCACGTACACTGTTCCAACAACCAATAATACGAATGGAAACTCACAGGGAATTGTACACAACCTGCTTTCACACTGGCGTTACAACTACCCTCGTGTTTCCCTACTTTATTTCCCCTCGTCTTTCGTAGTACTATCTTCGCATAAGATAGAACGCTAATAGAACTGGCGTGCTTATACGCGCATTTATACACGAGGCATTGGGCATGCTCGATCGACGTGGGTTTTAACAGCTTTTATTGCAAATTTAATCATGCAGTCTGTAGCAAATCGTTAATAAACAACTGCAAATATTTTTTGTTAGTCTTATTTTTTCAAATGGTAACTTAACAGTTATCCTCTCCAAAATAAAATTGGAATTTAACGCCAAGACAATAGCTTATGCTTCCGCTTTCAACATTTTTCAATCGACCTTTGCAAGTTATTGCAAAGATTTACGTATTTCGTTTTTGATCGCCTTTACCCAAGTCAAAATTTTCGAACGTCTCGAGAATAAGCCGTATCGAGCGGAATGATAGAGAGTAGAAGCCGATTTCCGACGTATACTAGATGGTGTATATACGGACCCGTCGCTGGCGTTCCAAGATGGCAGAAAGTTTACATTTCGAGGGAGTGAAGGGTGCAGAGGAGCGCATGGAACCTTCGTAACTGCGCGGGTGCTCTTCCCAAACCTTCCGGATCGCTTCTTTGAGGCTATTACAGGCACGTCCCATATACCATCGAGAAACTATTTACAGATTATATCCTTTTTTCTTCTGCTATACTCGACTCAGTATGTCCCTATATACATACCTGCAGCTGCACAATACATACAAACAGCTACACTACATACAAATATACCCACTCGTCTCGATATATCCTTTATATATAGCTGCACAATACATAGTACGGATGACGAAAAAATATCGATATATCGATACCTCGATATTTTATTTCGGTATAGACATTTTTTTAAACTATCGATACTGTATACATCGATAGTTTTTAACCCTTCCGACATCCCTAATACATGCCTATTTATGCCTCTGTCAGGATTAATGTGCACACATGTCTTGAAACCCTGTAAGCACGTTAAAAGGCATCGTCAGCGTTTGTGCGAATTTCCGACTTCATTTTAGATTAATTCCCTCGGCTATATACAAATAGGTGACGACACCGTAGCGAACTGTCGGACTCTGGCGCTACTACCAGCACGACAATCATTCGAGGTAACATTTGGATCGAGAGTTTGGGAAGGCTTGCCAGGCAAAATTGGAGTCGAGAGCAGGCTCCGGAGGTTCGTATTTTTCGAACATGGAATCGAGATTGGGCTGGGAGGGTCCTCCATGACACCAGATTTGAGCTGGATGGCGCGTTGGCATTGAGCGAAGGGTAGCGGCTTAAATGCGACAAAAGAAAGACTCCGGGAGATCGATAGGAAGAAGGAGCAGTAAAGATTTCGACTCGGTTATATACTTACATCCTTTTTCTTTATTCTTGTCACGGTTGAATAATATCGATCATTATTATATATTTTAAGGAGACATATCGAATAGCTTTCTAACAGTTAAACGGTGCATCGAGCTGAAGTCGTAATTTTCCTCCTGACGTTATACAATTTTTTTTAACCGTCGGTATGTTCAAGTACAAATATATCAATTCAATTTTCTTTAGAGCACAGCGTTTCCTAAACCACATTTTCCGTAAGGGCCAAATATATATATATATATATATATATATATATATATATATGTTTCTTTAAGAAATAATTATACCGCGTACATTTTAGACACTTATTGTTAGTTAATGCCCAGTCAGCGTGTGAATTTATTGATCCTTGACAATCCGACGTATATTTGTGAAACGAAATAACAAATTTGAAATTTAGAGGTGAACAACCATCTCAATTTGATGGTGAAGATTTCATGTGAATTAATGCTAAATACGTTTCTTTTAAAAGACTTATTATCTTATACTATCGCTTTCCGTACTTGTACTATCACCCATCTGTCTCTTGTTTTATTTCGCATTTTCATTCATTTTCTTCTCCAACATCCTCCCGTGAGATCCCTTTGCTCCGAATCCTCTATAGCAGACACCGATTAACCTTGTGAAAATCCGCTGTTCGTCCGCACTCATGCATCTACTGTCTCGCCAGTGTTCAATAAATGTATATATTTTTCCAATCTTTTTGCTCTATCCACTGGAGTGAAAAAGAATACTTTCATTCCCTTTAGGCCTGCTGGAGGTGACGATGAGACTTTCTTTGTGCAAAATTGATACTGTCGAAGTCTTCGATTTACCGAGGTCAATCTACCGTTTGCACTCTCTGCCATTGTGTACCTTCTTTTCTTTCCTTAGATTTGTTGTCACTCGGCTCGATGCACTTGTACATTGCATACAGCATTGAACGTTTGTTTAAATTATTACAGTGGATATATACGTATGAAGGAGACCTGCTCAATTTAGTGAACCGAGCACCTCTGTTATCCCGGATTTAAACAAACGTTCCACTAATTCTGTCAGAGATTTGAGTTGATGATTTTGAACAAATTTTAAAATCTCCTTTTTACTCGGTTTATTTGAAAATAATAATCAAAGACGTCTTCTAGTTTGAGAAATCGAATTTTTGTTCATTCCTCAGATTTGTTTCATTGGCTCTTTAAATATCTAGAACGATGATTTATCTCTATGTAATGGACCTGGCAGAGTATATTTTTTTGTTATAATCGACTCGCCTCGTTAATCCATTATTTTAAGCGTTTCATGCATTTTTATCTTATTAATTAAATTTATAACGCAGGGAAAAAGACGAGGCGGGATCTGGTAGAAAAAAACTACCGACGTGTTAAAAATAAATGAAAATTATAGTGCTCGGTCACCTTTATCGAGCATAGAAATTGGGGGAAATAAAAAATGTTGGTTATACGCGTAACGCGTATGAAAAATCTTTGACATATTGTGTAATAATTTGTCTCAGCCACTAGTTCCTCCGTCCGACCATGATACGAGAAATTCGAAAAAGGTCTCAGTTTGAACCGGGCCTAGGAAAAAGCCCCTTCTTTCCTGACTTGCACTATGCCATATAACCTAACTCGGTCGTATTGCAGACAAAGCATCTTTGAGCGCGTCCATCAATTTGTAGGCATGTCTCGTGCATCAGTTATAACGGAATAGCCCTCGAAAGATGGATAACCGAAGACGCCGTCCGTTATACAACCCTTATAAGGCATGCATAGCAAACGCACGCTATCGAACTAGTAGCGAAATAATTCGATAAACCAATAGCTTAAAAGCTATAAAAAATATCCAGAAGCATGCAAGGCATGTGTACATAATCTCTACATAGTACAATATAAAACAAAGTCGCTTTCCGCGTCTGTCTATCTGTTTATCCGCTAACTTCTCCTAAACCACGCAACGGATTTTCAGGTTTTCACCATCATTTAGACAATTTTTTATGACAGTTGTCTACATATAATAAAACCTAATTAAATATTGTGTTAGTGGAAAAAACAATCTTTTGCAACCAAATAAATATGATAGCATTCTTGGGCATTCAATGTAGATTATAATTGTCCTTTGCAGTATATCATTCTGATAAATACTTTAGAAGAAATCATAGGTTACAGCAACTGAAAAAATAATGCACGGACCGGACGGGCTTAAACCTAAGCGCCGAGTGCTTTTCCCGTGGACAAATTGTGTTTGTACCGTGCAAATAAAAGTCAGCTAGTAGAAACATTGTTTATAAAGAAATTCTATAATCAAAAGCAGGTAACTTCGCATTATTCCCTTCTTTTTTTTTTTCTAAATTACACCCGGACGAGCCGGGGCGGGTCGTTAGTATCGTTATAAATTATGATAGTAAAAACCAATCAAAAGAACGAACCTGTTCTTTTTCATTTGTCGAAAAAAATATCTCCGTAATTTGAAACACGAACCCAAAGTCTGTTTTGGGTACAAAATATACAGAAAAATGAAAATACAGAAATGTTTATGAAAGAAAAATAATTTACAAGCTGCTTGATAATAACGGATCAACAATATCTTTATTATAATTAATACCACTTAATATTGATCATATACGATAAAATTTATGTTGTTATTTGAGATTATCTAATCTGTTGAAAAAATCGATGTTCGTGTAAGAAAGTTTGGTCAATAAGTGGGAAAAAAATATACTTTTTTAAGATAAGAAAATGTAGTACTTTACGGCTGATGTAATAGACACAAACTTCTTGTACAAAGCGACTGATTGCGAGACAATATTCGATATGACCAAAGTGTCTATGACACGTGACAGATTTTTATTTTACACGCTTTAAGGAGTAACGTATCTTTGGATAATATTTTGAATAACCTTTAGATAACCATACGGATCATTAATAATACTTTGGATAACCCAATATGGACCAAAGGTTTCTCGAAATTTGTTTTAAAAATATTCAAAATTTCGGTAGTTATCAAAAGCAGTTCGAAGTAATAAAAAAATCTCGCCACTCTCGTTTCCAGGAGATCAAAAAAACAAACGTACCTGTCGAAGTAGATGACCCAAGAACGTACTTGTCACATTAATTCTTAAAACTATGGTTTCCTCGAATATTCATTTAAAGCAAGTAATACAAATTGTAGCCGCCTAAATTAATATAGTTCAATTTTATTTAAAAAAAAAAAACTGCCGCTGCAATACGAAGTAAAAAAATTCTACACCTAGTACTGAAAAATATTATAATAGTCAGCTCTATAAAATTCTAAATTTCTGTTACCGATTATAAAAATGTCGCGTTGCCTTCAATTGCGTTGACGGTTTCGAAAGAAAAATATATAAATGATTCCTTTTTTTTTCCCAAATGTATAATGGTAAGCTAAAATAAATATCTATAATATTCTCGCGCCGTTGGCCCCGCTCATACACACGTACGTATACATTCAGTCACGTGTGTTGACACAGGGAAAGATTTCTTGTCGCCCTATAGAATATCATCGCATGACGGAAAATGGCTCGCCACATTTCGTTCATTTACGCGTCTTGCACCGTTTCTCTCCCATTCTACTTCTTCACCTCTTGTGCGTTCGCTTACACACTGAAAACGCGACAGAAAAATATGCGGCCCGTATCTTCTTCGATCTCTCCCTCCCATCGTCGAGTTTTCCTCGTGATTAAGATCGTTCGCACTTTACCGAGAACGCAATCGCGAGGATCCATCGGAAAATACATTTTTTCTTACAACCTAATCGTAAGATGATTTTTTATTTTATCGACGACGATTATACGTTAACGATGAGACGGCTCTCTATATCGGCGTATCGTACGATGTTCGAGATTTCCTATGTGTTCTTGGTGAGTTTATAACATCTCGGATATCGTGCAAAAGTGTAGCGAGGATTTTCTTGCGACGCAACGGTTCTTCTACTCGCCACTGTCTGGGTTTATTTCCGATTTCCAAGATGACACCCGTACTAATATCGCTGGCATGAGGACTTCCACCTTGTTTGATCACGTCTGTTTTTTAACGCTCCTCGCTACTTTTCCCTCTCTCAGGACCGAGGTTTCAAGGGGTCAGCTTCGTTATTTTCAAATCGGGATTCCTATTTTTTATCATGGATTTGAAATCCTTATTGAAAACTAAACTCCTAAATTCTTCGTTGTAAAGATATTTCATTTAGAAGCTTTAAAAACCACATTTTCTAACTTAAAGATCTTGGTAATTCAACATTTTCTTTCAATCGTAATCATAAAAAATTTATATTTTTTTACAATAAATCAAACGTGTTGAAGAAAAACAATTAAATATGAAAGTTGTTTTTTATGAAATGATGGGGGACATTTATACTTTGAAAAAAACCATATAATTTAATTTTTCTTTTGCGGAATTTAATTCCTCGTTCAAAAATATCTATTTTTATCAAAGAATTTTGGGAAAAAAGTGGTGACAATAAAATGTATTAACTTTTCAATAAAGAATTCATATAGACGATAAAAAAAAGTAGAATTTCAAAGATAAAGACAATTTCAAGGTCTGATAACTTTAGTATTCATCAGTTTTCGCAAGAACGAGATCCTTTCGAATTATTCAAGAGTTCCGGCATTTTTAAAACAGTAGCCCACTGTGATAGCGAAAAAAGATAAGCAGCTTTTAATTAGTGAATCAAATGACATTCACAAAAAGCAGCTTACGTTTTTACCCAAAGAAATCTATCAAGTATAATTGGGTTGTTGAAAAAAAAGAAAAAAAAAAACGTTTTTTCAGAAATTGAAAGATCATACCTAAGTTTTATAATAAAACTATTATAATATTTTTTTCCTTATAATTAAAAAGATATGTCAAATAGAAAATAAATTTTGTATCCTAGTACCGATGATGCGCCGGCAGCTCCCGAAAAAATCCGAGAGTGTGTGAGGTCACTATGTTCACTTTTCCTGAATAACACCGTGCCGTGATATGATTTTTTTTTACTTTTGATCAGTTTATTCTTATTATTATCATCTTCAATGTTTGATAAAATTGTAGACAATGGCAAAGCTTAAAAGTTATCGTGGGTATGTTTTGTACCGTTCTGTAATAATACTACCAAAAACCCGGACAAAATGTTTTTAAATGTGCTTACAAGAGGTTAAACGTAGACGTCAGTGGTTTGAAACAGTGCGGCGCGTTAATCCGAAAACCACATCAAATGTTTTCTGTTGCGAGGGTCATTTCGATATAAGTACAGTTGTGAAAACATTTTAACACACTGACGTCACAAATATGGCAGCCCATTATGGCGCGTTCGTGGTCACTTGATTTCTTTTACAAATTTTATCACTCTTGAATCATTTATAATTAATTGTAAACAGTCTTTTCAAAGTTTTTCGCATCGATTGCACCAATATTACTTATAACAATGTTTTAAAATACAGCAAAAAAATCGATTCTTTTTCAGCAACCCAATTGTTTTTCTTTTGGGTCAATTACAGGCAGATATGTTATTTCACATACATTAAAGTAAATTCAAGTAAATTTTTCTCGAATTCGCGTTTTTCTTTCTGATGCAGACGCTAATTCGAACAATAATAGTCAAATAAGAGAAATTTGTGCACGAATTTGTTTGTAAATGTAATAGCTATCGTTGATCGTAGCCTTTCTTGATTTCTTTTATTAAACATGGTCACATCTCGAAATAAAAAGTATCATTTTCATCTAAAATATTTTCATTCAAAATGCTCTGAGGAAATAGTCATTTTCATAAAAGGAAAAAAGCGGCTACGCTGTATCGCGCGCTATTGTACTTCCTCACTAATTGTAAAAGCAACAAAAAGTGATTATTCTTTCGTATGTTTGATAAGAATTGATTACGTACGTACTAAATTCGGCTGGACGAATAAACATTGGCTCATAACAAACATTGACGAATTTTTATTTAAATTGAATGTTAAAACATATTTTAATATTTAATGATAAAATGAAGTCTAGTAGAGCGCGCGGCTACTCGACATTGAGCTTCATCACTTATTGCGACTATTATTGAGGTCGAGCCAGTTACATTTATGCCCGATCGGTCGGTTTATGCCTGAAAATTTTCGAGGAGATTTTGTCGATACGGATGGAATGTGTACACACGAATAAGTTTATCCAAGAGGGTGACAACAATTCACCACCATGATTATCGTTGTGGGCCTTTTCGAAGAGCCATTTTTACAAGTCGGATAACTTCAGATTATAATTTAAACAGTCTTTGGAAGAAAGCCATCGCTTATAGATTTTATGTTTATGGCACATGCGCACGGATTCCTATATTTCACTAAATCTATCATCGAAGATACAAGAAGTACACGTCCTTTCTACATTTTGTACAAATCTGTACTGGTAATGGACTCGGGCGAAATATGAAATGTCATTGGTAGCGTTCTTCCAACTACCGATAACGCTGTTATCCGCCCCGGGTGTTAAATGATTTTATTTTAAAATCTTGCGCATCCCAAGGAACATATAGACAAAATTTCATCAATACGTTGTAAAACCGTTCGCATATGTATAGGTACTGTTAATAGGCTTCCTTCGTAGAAAAGTTATACGACCTTCGTTATAGAAATATTGCTTTGACTCGTTGCAGATGTCACGCCATCGGAGCAGGAGGATCTGTTCATCAGGAAGTTACTGCAATGCTGCGTAGCTTTCGATTTTATGGATGTCGTCGCCGATCTCAAGGGTAAAGAGATTAAGCGCAACACCCTAAATGAACTGGTTGAGTATATCACAGCGGGACGGGGTGTTCTCACCGAGCCCGTCTACCCCGCGATCATCAAGATGGTATGCATTATTACTTATGTTAGATAGAGGTTTCAATTTTTAAAATAAAACCTAACTTTTCACATACTCTTATCGAAATGTAAATGGGATTGGGGGGCAGGCAAACACTATATGAAACGTCCGTGTCGTTTTTCGTCCTTTAAGGAGTTTTCACATATTCCATCGTCATGTAAATACATTTAAAAACAAAACAAATTTTGTTAAAGTACATGTTTCTTAATATGTTATGGCTCAAATTTCATCAACTTCGCAGCAGTGGAAGTATGTTAAATAATTTTTTTAGGTTAACATTTCAATTCATTAGAACTTGAAATTTTTTTAGAAAATCGTATCTCCTGAAAAGTGACGTCTTTGCACCTGCAATGTCCCTTTTCTTAAAATCTCATCGTACAGGCATTTTTTTTTTTGACGTAATAAGTACATCCAACCGATGGATGTGTCGAGTTTTTTTTTTTAAACGATTGAGACCCTTGAAAAATATATTTGAAGGTAAAAAAACGAGGTCAAAAATTGTAACAAAATTTGTCTATTTCGAAAATCTTCAGAACTATAAACTATACAGAATTACCAATAAAGTCTTTCTGAACAAATCTAAAAAAATCGTCGAAGAATGTTGAATAATTTTGAGGAAATGTGAATTTGAAGCAAAGAAGATCAGATAGGGACTTCCTAATATGTCGAATCTCCTTAAATCTCTCTCTATTTTATTTATATTTTTCCGCAGATCTCGGCAAATTTATTTCGAACGTTGCCGCCTAGCGACAATCCGGACTTTGATCCGGAAGAGGATGACCCAACCCTCGAGGCGAGCTGGCCCCACCTACAGTTGGTCTATGAATTCTTTTTACGCTTTCTCGAGTCGTCGGATTTCCAGCCCCCGATCGGCAAACGAGTAATCGACCAAAAATTTGTTTTACAGGTTTGTTGTTCTTTCGTTTATATGGAGAAAAAAATCTCATATTTATTATTACGAGCGACTCTACGCAGCATTACTTTGATATCGGACTGTCTCTAAACGTTGTTTTTTTTTTAGTTGCTGGACTTGTTTGACTCGGAAGACCCTAGGGAAAGAGATTTCTTAAAGACAGTCTTGCATCGTATTTATGGAAAGTTCCTTGGCCTTCGAGCCTTCATACGCAAACAGATAAACAACATCTTTCTCAGGTAATATTAATGTTATACGGTTTTTTTTTATAATTATGCGCAACTATCTTAGGTCGCCTACGCGTTTAAATCCGTTGAAACATAGCATTTAGGTTTTCACGGTTTAAAGAAAAGGAAAAGTATTAACTTTTTGACGACTAGGTTTGTGTATGAGACGGAACATTTCAATGGCGTCGGCGAACTGCTGGAAATTCTTGGCAGTATCATCAACGGTTTCGCTCTCCCGCTGAAGGTCGAGCACAAGCAGTTCTTGATAAAAGTGAGTCGGAGCTGACCAGCAAGAAGCAACAGATGGAATACCTCGCTCGAAATGTTCAAAAAAAGTAGTAAAAAAAGACAGGGAGAGAAAACAGAAGAAATTCTCGAGCATTAGATTTTCGTTCGAAATTTGTATGAAAATAGTGAGCTCGTTTCTCTTCCTCTCTTGATTATTCTAATGATCACGACCTACTAACTTTGTACATGCCGTTTTTCCTCATGTTTTTTTTTCCTTTTTTCAGGTACTGCTGCCTCTTCACAAGGTCAAGTGTCTGTCACTTTATCATGCACAGCTCGCTTATTGCGTCGTGCAGTTTTTGGAAAAAGACGCAACTCTAACGGAGCCGGTCATGCGAGGCCTCCTCAAATTCTGGCCTAAGACATGTAGCCAGAAAGAGGTGATGTTCCTTGGCGAAATCGAGGAAATATTGGATGTCATAGAACCTACCCAATTTGTTAAAATACAGGAACCCTTATTCAGGCAAATCGCACGTTGCGTGTCGTCACCGCACTTTCAGGTATACAATTCTGATTCTTCGGAAATTTTCATCTTCAAGCGAGTCCTCTTAGCCGATGCATAGTGTAGTTTGTTCTTTATTGTCGACACAAGCTTTATCAAGGGAGTGTCGTCATATCCCGATTGCAAATAACAGTGATATTGGTTCTTGAAAGCGAACGATTTAAGGAAAGTTTTCCATCTTGGGAGTAACCTTTCTACGATTTTAATTTGAGAATATGTGCCTTTAAAGTAGATCGTTGATTTATGCAAAGAAGAAAATTACCCATATTGCCAGATTTTAATCTCAATTGATCAGTTGTATACAGCTATATGGATGTACCCACATGTTTATAAGTTAGTGTTTCTCGTTTTATGCGTCTTATCGATGTTATCTTGAAAAACATTGATCAGAAAATCACACGGTAACGCGATACTTTTATAGTAGCATCTCAGAACGCGATATTCGAGAGGAGAGTCACAACTTTATCATCTGCGCGTTATCTAATTTAAAGGGAGATGAAGTTCGTAATTAAGGGGGAATTGTCAGAGCGGGCTTTCTCTCATGGAACGTAGTACAAGTTCAAACTTGCTTACTTGCGTTCAAGTTCAATAAGATATCATTAGCCTCGGTTGGTTATATTGAGCTTTGCTACGTCACATATAGCGTTCACATATAGTGCATGTAGCTTAATTGATGAATATATATTTCCCATCGCGGTACTCATACGCACCGCGACGTTAGTGCCAAAGGTTTATCACGTAAGACGTAAACGCGAAAAACGTAGATGAAATTTTCGGTAAAGTCAATCTCAGAGATGGTTAATATTCAGGCAGAAGCCAAAATATTAAAATCTATTAAAGTCAGTGTCAGTGTGTGGCCTAATATCATTCGGCCACATTACTTGCGAAAAAATATTCTCCTTTGACTTTGCCTTAAAGACCATTAGTCTTTGAAACGAAAGTCGACTCTAATCGACTAATACATTGCCGGAATAGAGAATTCTTCGTTTCGATGTACTTACAATTATATCCTTCTTAGTTGCAAAATAGTTGAATCAATAATTCAATTCGATCAGTAATAATACGGGGCATAATTCCTTAAAAGTAAAGTCATTTTTTGCAGTATACTCGCCATTTGAATCTGCATGGAATTATACATTCGTCCAACTAAAAATTCATCGGTACCGTAAATGTATACTTCGTCAGCTAAACTGTGTACCGTCAGGACTACCTTAAATCCTTCGCGGACCAATATGTGTAGTGTATTGTAATCACAAATTTTTTAATGTTAATGAACACGTATTGTTATTATTTCTAGGTCGCCGAGAGAGCATTGTACTATTGGAACAATGAATATGTTATGTCGCTGATTGAGGAGAACAATCATGTGATAATGGGAATAATGTTTCCGGCATTGTACAGGATTAGTAAAGAGCATTGGAATCAGACGATCGTTGCTCTCGTCTACAATGTTCTCAAAACCTTTATGGAGATGAACAGCAAGCTCTTTGACGAACTTACTGCCAGCTACAAATCTGAGAGACAAAAGTGAGCTCATTAACTATGTATTTTACTATCGATTATTGCCGCTTCAGTACTAGAACCAAGATATTAAGTTACTGAGGAATTCATACGGATTTGAACCAGGAGATAAACTTTGTTTTGTCGTAATGCACGTATGCGCTTAATCTTTTGTTAGTTTGTAAAACCAAGTGCCTACATGGTTCAAGGTTTACAAATCTTAAAAGTTTTCAACGTCGTATTTTTCGCTACCCGCTATTTTCGTTATTCAAGAACAGTTTTTTCATTATCCAAGAACTTTGGTCAATTTGATACTCTTGAAACCTCCCACAATGCGAGCACTCAGTTGAGACGCTATCGAAATTCACTCCCTCAATATACCTCATATACAGAACAATATTGTTGGCCGTAGTTCGTTTAACCATTGAAACCTTAAGAATTTCAAGCCATAAAAATCGGTCAACTATGTGCACCGTCTATAATTGTTCGAATGATGAAAATAGTGAGATTTTTGCGTGTGCATGAAAGGATCCAGGTGAAATGTGTCACTGCCCAGTGGATAGCGATGATACCCCTTGAACGGGGTAGCAATTATTGCTCAGGCACAAATTCGATATTTTTCAGAAGCATTCAGAATCATCAAACCCTCGTTGCGAAGTTAAAAAGTGGATTGAATTCTGATCCATTCTGTTGTTTTTTGGGGAGCTGGTTAAGATAGTAGATAGTTCTGAAAGTGTTCTCATACCAACGTCCCGAAATTCTCATGCGCCGGCAAATCAGGCGCAGTATATGACTTTCTGCCGTCGCCCAGCAGCGCTCACGAATCACCTTTCTTTGGATTTCCTTGTCCGTTCAGAGGCTCAAATTCTCATAGCACCGTATTTTCCCTCATACGGAAGATGAAATTCTCATAAGCGTATAGAAATGTTCATACGTCTGCCATCTCTGGTTAAAAAACTAAACAACATGGGCTCGGAACGCTCGAATGTCTGTATTGGGGGGGGGGGGGGGTCATATGATAGGTTTCAATGATCGTGTCTAAATAAAGTCGTAAAGAAATAGTACGAGTCTAATTAATATTCTCTATAAATGAACAGCTTCCTCAAAATCAAGGTATATGGGAGTTATTTCGGGTATATTGAGACAAACTGTAATTAATTGGAATAGTAATAACGTAATAGTAATTTCTCTTCAGCTTGTAATATTCTACATGTGGGCATTTGTGAAATCGTCATTATGGGAAAACTACCTTAGTGTAAGCAGTTTTACGAGCTTCCTGAAAAACACAAAAGGGAGAATCTAAGTTATCTCACATTGCAGAATATGTTTTACAAAAAGTTGTAATTTTGAAATTTTCATAAAGGTAAACCTAATTATAAACCTAATCAAATCCAAGTTCTGACTTCCAAGTTACTCGGTTTTATACGAAGCTTCATCGCAAATTGATAGAGTTGGAAAGTTAAATTAAAATAGCCCAAATTTGCACCTTTGATGTCTTTGTCCAGAAATAAGTATATCCTTTAATGGAAAATGAATGTGAAATACGTTTATAAATACCATACGTTTAGAAACTCTAGAATACAGTAAGTTATTTAGATACGGAATGGGCCGTTAATTTGTCGTATTAATTTGCGAAAGACCATTTGTGTAGCGAATAAGTACCAATACAAAGACACGGTTTGAATGTCTATCAATTTCTCGATTAACTCGAGAACTACACGTAGTCGAATAATTTTCATTTGCATCTGTAGCACGTCTTATTTTTCTCTTGTCAACGCTAATTCTCTTTTCACTCTCGCAGAGAAAAGAAACGAGAGAAGGAGAGGGACGAATTGTGGAAGAAGCTGAACGAGTTGGAAATGGAGCGACGCGGGGCTCTAACGACAACAACCAACACTCCTGTTCCTGCCACAACTACACTTGCGACACGTGCCCGCCCTTGAATTGGTGAGAACAAATTGGTTAAAAACCCTTGGCGATAAAGAAGAGAACGATAATAACACGCAGAGAGAGAGAGAGAGAGAGAGAGAGAGAGAGAGAGAGAGAGAGATCGTATGTGTAATACGCCTCGAGGAGATTATAATTAACGCGAGATAAAGCGAGATCGCAATTGACATAAGATTGATCGTGATCAAACGTGTGTCTCCTACATTTCGAACCTGAAAGCAAATACAAACGAGAACAAAACAAAAACATAAAGATAAAAAAGAAACAAACAAAAACATCTCGTTTCCTTTACAGGTGGAAACACCAATACCACGCTGCCCAACCGTTAGTCCTTAGTTTACGTCGAATTGCGCCGGTACAGTGAACGAAAATGCAGAGCATAAAGGAAAGAAATGAAAATAATCACCAAGAAGCAAAAATAATCGTTGTTAGTGAAAAAAAAACCAAAACAAACAAACAAACAAAGAAACAAACAAATATCTGTGAAATGGCGTTTTTAACGTATGAGTAATTCCTCTCGTTATAATTACGCGCCTCGAAAACAAATTTTTGGATTGAATTGAGAATAACGGACGAGGGACAACGTGCACCAGGGAAAGCGCTTTCCGGAGATTCGTGCGAAGATTATCTCGACAAGTTAGAAGAAAAAATCCTCTTGAAAAATTCTTGTATACCTTTTTTGATGCTAAGACAGACTATGATTTCTAATGATTTTAGTATGTATAGTTCTAATTTTGATTCGTTTATAACTGCAATGATTTTATTTGTATGGTGTACTCAGTGTCGAACAGATAATATGCGAATGTTAGTCCCTTCTTAATTAAGGATTTTGCCGTGCTTCGTGGTGGGCGATGTAGAGGGGTAATGAAGAAGACTGCGGAAGAAGACAATTAAGCGGTGAAAAGAATCACAACGTATCTTCTCCTTTACAAGATTTGCAGAAATCGTGTGCCGTATGCGCCGTTGCTATTCTGCGTTTTCTGCCACATTCGCTGTAAGTGGTCCTTCGGTCGTGCCGTTGTCTCGTGGATACACCCAATATATTTTGTTTTCGAACGTGATATACGATAGGCCCTTTCCATCTAAGAAGCTAGGGAAAATTCTTTTATTTGTTTATTTTTCCCTTCAAGGACTTGAAAAACCTCAAGCCAGCTCTGATTATCGCCTCCCAGTGGCCGGCAGGGGCGTTGTTTGAAATGTGTATCATATATTCGTATCAATGATAACGATAACTATAACAATAAACATAATAAAAAACGGGATATATATATATATATATATATATATATATATATATATCCCGTTTTATATAGGATGTCCCAGTTTAAATCACCCAGTCGAATATTTTCAAGCAATAGCATTTAAAAAAAGATGTTTCGTATACAAATTTCAAAATTTGAAGGGGAGCATAAAATGACATCGCTTGTTTGATCTTGGGGCAAGGTTACGAAGATCAACTTCCTGTTTTTAATGAAAATCAGCATGTCTTTTTTTTTTAATACTCGTATTCATCATATATGAGTAAAAAAATCTTTTGTCCTAAATATTGTTTCAAAAAATTTGAATGTTTTAACGTAATTAGTTAAGTTCGCAGTAGTTTTTGGATTAACATAAATTTTAGTAGAGATCGTTAGAGAATTACATTAAATAATTTTTAGATAATCAAAAATGAAAGGTTTGTTAAAAAATAAAACTAATATGAAAAAAAAACGAAATCTGTAAACTACCGTTTCAAAATTGATTAATTGTGTTTTTAAATATTTCTACGTTACCTTGTGTAACCATAAGCATTTTTGAGTCTTTCGACTTTTCTTAAAGAGGTTTATTTTTAAGAGAACAATTTATGAAGATTCTCCAATTTCTGTATACTATTTTACTAATTACGTTAAAAAATTGAGATATTTTGAAAAAATATTTCGTACAAAAGTTTCTTATCTTTTTTATATGTAAAAGTTGATCTTTAAATGAGTCTGGAAACCTTTACCGAAGGTCAAACGAATAATGTCTTTAACTTTGAATTTGTTATACGAAATGTTTAAAAAAAAAAGTTATTATACAGAGATATTCGGTCGGGGGGTTTAAAATGGGGCACCCTGTATATATAATGAAAATATAAGAATAGTGACGATGCGAGCGAAAAGTCTTATAAGAAGATGTACACACTCATACCACACGACATGCATTATAGACCGAATGAAAAATACTCTCACGCATGCGTGCACATACAGACAAAAACAACGCACACAGACACACACATACACACAGACACACCCACCCACCCACACACACACACACACACACACACACACACAATATAGGAGAGAGCCGTGCGTTTCGAAGGGAACATTACGAGAAAAATCGTATAGAACCAGATCCGATGTGTGCTAGCCGAATAAATAACAATGAGAGCTGTCCGCGCATGTGCAATCCTGCATCTCGGCCGTACAAGATTTTTTCCCCCAGAAATGAAAAAAAAAAAGAAAAAAATCCTTGTACCAACAATGTCAAAGAAATCGTAGACATGTGGGCGTTGCATAGAGAAAAAGGAATAAATATTAATAAATAACAAGATTGTGGCATCCATCGAGAAGAAGGAAAAACGTAAAAAAAATTGTTGTTTTTTAAATAAATTAAAAAAAAAGTGAATAAATGAAATAAAAGAAAGAACAAAAGCGAGAGGGGCAGATATACAATAAATAAATAAATAAAAGATTGTACCAAAATATCCATGGTTGCTTATAAATATAATAAATAATAGAGATATAACGCATAAGATTTATTCGGAACTGTGCTTCCATCGGTCACCGTGAAAGTGTGTACGTGAGAACGTGTTTTTAAAATTTCTTACACATGCATAGTAATAACTGAATTAATAACAAAATAGTAATTATACATAAATAGTCGGAAATTGGGAAATGAGAGTGGACAATTGCTCGTTCACATTGTCATGGAGTCAAGTTCGTTAACACATACACACACACACACACCTTAAGAGTCAGTATTCCACCGGACAAGCGATGCGAAAACACGATCCGTACTTTTCTCAGTACCGCGAAACCGATCGCGTTAAAATTTTGAGGATATCTAGAGAATTGTGGCAAAAAATTGTTTCTTTTTTCCAAAATTTTGACAACAGTGTTGCAAGCAACGGGCGATTCGAAAACGCATGTCTCTTCAGATACCGTCAATATGCAAACGCGATAAATTGCTCAGTTTGAAAGAAAGTACGAAAGAAATACTTAAGTCACATCTAACACTGACTCTTAAGCGAATACTTGGACATTGCTTTTTCACTCTTTCTCCCCTCCCCCTTTCTCTCTCTTCCACATCCTTTGTATACAGGGTCTTCCATATCAAACCTCTCGGCCGAACATCTTTGAACAATGCCATTTTTAAAAAAAAAGTTTTGCAGAAATCGATTTCATAGGTCATAGTGCTGTATATTAACTCAAAATGAAATTACTAGCTTGATTTTACATTGAGGTAATTTAATGTCAACTTGTTTTTTTCAATGGAAATCTGTATGATTTTTTTGTTTTTTTGCAAATTCATACTCTACAGTAGAAAAGAAGAAAGATTCGTTCGAAACCTTTTTGAAAAATTTCCATTATTTAAAAATAATTAGCAAAATTTGTAGAAATTTTTGGATCGTCATAAATTTTTTGACTCGAAAATTAAACTTCTAGAAGAGAAATTGCAAGAGGTTAAAATGCTTAAGTTTCGACAAGAAAATATTTAAACAAAAATTAAATACTCTTTGAAAAATAATTTATTTGTAGTAAAAATCATATTAATAACCAAGTCTAACGTTTTTTTTAAGTAATTCAGGTTTATTTCTATAATGTAATTTTTTTTTAGAAATGTTCTGTAAGAATTCTTATCTAAATGTTTTCCTTCGTGCTACTTTTCTTTAAAAGCTTTAGTTTCCGAGGTCACAATTTATAAAAATTAAAAAATTTATTAAATTTTTGCTAATTATCTTGAAAAAGTTGAGACGTTCGGATAAAATATTTCGATTAAAAGTTTTCCATTAAAAAAAATGATTGACCTTGAAATGACATTTGAAAAGGTCTAGCGAACAAAGAGACAAATAAGTAATGTCATTTCACGTCTCCCTTTCAGCCCTTGAAATTTGTATACGAAATATATTTTCTAAAAATGCCCTTCTCAAAGGTATTCGACCGGAGGATTTTAAAAGGGATAACACCCTGTATATGGTTGCCTTTGTCGCGCGGTACAAACAAAAACGCGATTACTAGTGAGTATAAATAATCACTTGTGTTTTTTTTTCTCTTTATTCTCCAGACACAAGTCTCCAGTTTCCTCGACTTTGCGAATAGAGAAATCGTACGATCGAAACGGAAGGGATAAACAAAACAAGCAAAAGAAAAATGGAAAATAAGAAAAGGCGGTCATCCAAGAAATCACATACTACGAGGGGAAAAACATGGCCGTTTATAATTTGTAAATGTTGTGTGTAACTGATCTCTGAGAGTTTAGATATTTAGAGACAGCAGCAAAGATTTGTAATTATTTCCTCTTGTTTTAAAAATCCTGTTTTTCAACACGCGTAAATAGGCATTTCTAACGAACGAATGTGTAATTTATTTTTGCTCTTGTCATTGTGTTTAGTCTTGATTGGCTTATTCACAAATAAAAATACACCCACCGACACAACCACACAGACACCCACACACACACATACACACATACACCAAAATGAGAAAAACATAACGCGGGGAAGTACATCTCGAACGAACAAAATTGTTTTACATTATGATAATATATTTTTACCATTTACCATTGAATTATATCGACCGTAACGAATGATTACTATACTCTTCTTTCACAGAAGCTTGCTGTACAGAAGATTAATAAAAGCAGTAAAAAATCGACGGTTTGATTAGGGACTAGACAGTAAAAGAAACAAAAAAAAAACAAGTATTACTTGGATACTACTCGAGCGCCGATCATCGCGGAGTGCGCAAATCGGACGTAATTTCCGTTCAATTGCGTATACAGTATTTCAAACACTGCATTATAGTATCGTAGCCCAAAAATACTGAGGCATTAACGGGAAACGATCGAAGGGCTATCATTACGAAACCTTTGAAGAGAACGCGAATACCTCCGAGTCTCAAAAGTTTGACGGCACAATCTATCGTTCCTTTGTACGAAGGATTACGCAGATCGTCCGCTTGCATCCTTGATTTTATTGTGTCTAACGGCACTACCGGCATCCAAGATATCATTCCTAATACGTTCGTGAACAAATTTTAATAATGCGTCTTGGTTATTATTCAGTGTGAATTAATCAAGCCGATACGAAAATTCAAGCGGTCGGTATGAAGAGATTTGTAAACGTTTGAAAATACTTACCAGCTATGCCGCCAGCCATGAGAGTCTCGAACGCACCGGGATGAAGCTCCAAATGACCATGCATGTGATGACGCATATAGAGATAAGCCAGGACGTACAATCCACTTGATAAAACATCTCTGCCCTCGTGGATTGCAAGATAAACCGAAGATTGAAGATTCAAATTCGACTAATCAAGCATTCTTCATCAACTGGACCACTTGTTTTCGGTTCACTGTGTGGATATATTTTTTAATATGTTCAATTTGCTGGTTTGTAGTAATACTTGAATAAAGCTTCTGTTACTTGTTCAAAGATTATTAAACATATCCGTTTCAGGCATGCCTTTTTCTCAAGTCGGTATAGCATGAAAACTTTTGTTCAAAGTCGTTGAATATCAAAAATTCTTTTTTTCTTTTTTACATCCATTTTTTTCATAAATATCTTATACGATCCCGACATTGAAAGAAATTTCAATTTTTACCGAAAAGAAAGACTGAAGAATCTTTTTTATTTGTTCTTTGAAACACACGTTTTATTTAACTGAGGATTGTTGAAGTAAGGTACTTGAAAATAAGTGGAGTCTTCGCACATAATTCGTTAGCGTTAAAGTTGCAAAATAAATCAAAATCAGAATCATACAAAAGACCAACTCTGAGTGACGGTAGTGCGCAATATGCCAATTTTGTTTCATTATAATTTTACCCGCATGACAGATGATCCGATGGAGTCTTTTCTACATTTGACTCTTTTTCGATACTTCTGAAAATGTTCTATCCGAATAAACTGTGTGCGTATGTGTGTGTTTTGAATGAACGAAAATATGTTCCTTATTTTTTTAATTCTTTTTGGTCAAACATGGAATTTTCTTCCCAGGAAAAAACGGGACCACGTAAGTAAGAAAATAAACATTGGTATATACTTTTAGTTATGCGTCATACGCTTATATTAATTACAATTGAATATTTGTTGAGTGACCAGCTATTGGTTGGATAATAAACGACAAAAGCTTTTATCAAGTGCTACTTAAAAGTGGCAATTCATGACAAATATCCCAGTGGCAAATCGAAGGCAAGTGAACCAGTTGATGGGCAGTGGCGCACGTGGTACTTTAAGTATGAATCTGACCAACATCATTTATAAGGTAAGCGTAAATTATGCGAACCTCGATAACATGGGAACAAATCCTGTGTAAAAAACTCGTACACCAAAAGTTCGATAAGCATCCAAGATCATACCGTCAGTCCTTCGACCTTCGCGTTGTCTACTCTCCATCACCGTTCGTTCGACACCAAAGTATTCTTGAAGCAAATATGCGCAAATTTTATACATATCCATAAATCTTATTTTTATCTCATTTTATATTTCCAGAAACGGATGTTGTAATGCGCCTTTTGACTTCAATCTGTCCATAATAATTGTAGTTACAGATATCTACGTTTTTTTACATGTTTGACGAGAAAACTATGGATTGTCATCAGCACGTGTTTACTTTCTCATTGCGATCGGTCATTGCCTATATAGGAAACTAGCACCACTAGTGGAAGATCCGTTCCTCAATGTACGAGCAGTCTCTCACCTTGTCCACACTGCATACGGACTTTGATGAATTCACTGGGACAGGCCGTAATCGCTTGAACCAAACCGCCGATGCAACCGGCAATAAAAGTATCCTCGTATAGCGTAAAATCTTCAAGCATAATGTTTTCAGGGTCATTCCCTCTGGACATCTGCAATGCCCTGACACTGTTGCCGTACACTCCAAAAAATACGGAATTTATTGTTCCCGCGCTCACAAGAGGAAACATCATGCCTTTGTAAAATCCAATAGCACCTTCGTTCCTCATTATACGTGCTGCTACTTTGAGGCTGGACACGCTGCGATTGTCCATTTGTTGTATGGTTTTGACGGAATCCATCGGATGTCCCACAGCCAGACCGATGGCCCCTGAATTATTTTAAATAATTAAATCTATTATATTATACAAAATAGTTCTTATATACTATTATCTCATAAACGAAATTCTGTTTCATTATATTTATCGATTGTCTTACCAGCTATCCACCCGGCAGTAAAGTCACACAGTCTGTCCATCCAAATTCATCACGACTTCCGTAGCATGACATTTTAGCATTTTTTGTTATTTAAAATTTTCACCGAGTATACGAGTGAACATAACTAATAACTGACAACGATATGAATTCACACTTATCGATTCGTTCGATCGAAATGCTAAGGGATTTCTTTTTTAGTTTCATCGCTTTTTGCACAATCGGGACATTTTCAGATCCATAAAAGAAATTAAATTGTCAAATTCTCCGTTGTACGAGATTTTACATTCGTCCCCAACCTTCATAGTTTATGAGTATGAGAGCATTATGGATTTTGTAACTAACAGAGCCTCAAGTTTTTGCTACGGTTGCTATAAAATTTGCTACGGACAGAAATTGGTTGCATTAGTTTCTAGTGCATTGCTCACATATCTCGGACAAAAATCAGAATACGATTGTTTTTAGTTTGAAATGCAGTGCAAATCGCCCGTTAATTATTACAAACTCTCAGTCTTCGAGGAAAATAACGACATTTCACAGTTTCAGTCATAATGCCATTTTATCGTATCCTTAATTGTAAGTAACATGGACTTAGCCAGTAATAAAAGTGTAATTCAATATGCGGAGAGACTATTGATCTTTCAAGAGAACATCGTTTAGTTTACGCAGGATATAAATATTAATTATGTATATGAAACTTCATATATTCTCGAATATTGATACATTTTTGAGAAATGTTGGACCGCCGATGTAAGTAGGAAAGGAAAATTGTATACAGGATTTACCGCGCCTCAATTCTGAATGTGAAATAGCAGATTGGTTTGCAATTTTTTCGGCTACCAATTAAAAGTTAGTGTTACAAGCAGCGGTCCATCCGTACTTTTTCTGGCACTGAGCGTTAGATTTTTGAGGATATTTAGAAAATTATGGCAAACATTTTGGAAAAAAAAAATATTAGCCACTTTTTGTGATAATTTTCTAGATACCCCTTACAGTTTTAAGGCAGCCAGTTGCTCAGTGCTGGAGAAAGTACGAATCACTCGTCATTTGTAACACTGACTCTTAATATCACCATTTCGTTCCAAAGGTGTGAAACCTTGACATAGGTAAATGGCAGTAATCACGAAATATTTTGTTAGATATAAATAAAGAGTAGTATAAGAGAACTGGCGGTTCTGTTACTGACCTAGTGATATCTGCTGCATGTACCGATATTTTCCATCCTGAGCTCGATTGTCCTGAAACCTACGTACAACTGAGCTTCGCAGCACTGTTCGAGAGTGATGGTCTATCGATGCTAATAGCGAAGAGAAGGTTCTTATCTCTGCGGTAATTGTTCGATAAGAGATATATCATTTCACATTCCGACATAGTTGTTTTTAAAAATAAAAGCATCATTTCATTCGAAACTCGATGGAGTACAAGATGAAACTTTATTTTGTACTGAAATGACACTCGCTGAAGGAGAGAAAAAAGGGAACACAAAAATCAACAATCTCCCTTGTACCTATTGGCAGTTCAGACTTCCAGTCATTTCAGATCAAGATACAGTGTTATTAACTGCGTGTAGTCGATTAAGGAATCACGTTTTTCGAACTGGTTCGAATGTCTAATTGTAAGTAAGACAGCAGCATCTTCACAATAGTCGGGATTTGACAGTGATTACTGACGAAGAGTGATTTTCGAAATTGCAAATAATATTGTTACTACCCCGCAAAATGGACTATCCTTCACCACCGAGGCCAGACAGTGCACTATGCATTTTCGCTGTACCGGTTCTTACGGATGCGGTTATTCGGTTTGTGACATACTGTGAGTTCAAATGCGGGTTGCTAGACTAGTGCGGCGCTGCCGCATTTCCCAATCCTCGCCGGAACAAGCTGCGGTAGACTTACGTCACTACACTGGCGAGTACGTGACAATGCTCATTTAGTATAATGACTGGTGTCACACTATCCGGTTGGGCCGTATGTGTTTTTTCGATTAAATTCATGTTTACTCGAATTGATGTTACTGGCAATCTTTCTTCTAGACTTGCAGATCTTCCAAATCGCGTGATCTGTTTTAAATTCTTGGTTCTCAGCGTTTGTCTTGCGCGCTATTCAGTAAAATGTTGCAAGTATATCCGATAATTATACTTCAGCATTCAATGTGTTTTCATTAAAATGTTGCAATGTTCAAATCAAAAATCGGGAAACCGAGGAAAAGTTTTGCACAAAATAGATCATCGCTAGAAATACCAGCCCCCCGGCAAAGGACACTAGATACTCAGTAGTTTAGCAAAATTCTATTTAGATACATCAACAGCATTCGCCGTGCGAAGTGTTGATGTGTCATCATACGGATGTTTCGGTACATATCGAGCGCTTGGTCTCCACAGACTCATCGCATTTTTCATCCTGCAGGGTCTTTTCCGGATGAGTCTTCGTATGTTTTATCATGTCATTTTTTTGTGAGAACGCACGACTGCATATTTCACAAGTGAACGGCTTGAATCCACTGTGAATTCTTTCGTGAACGCTGAGTGCACCCTTGCGTGTGAACGTTTTGTTGCAGTATTGACAAACGTGCGGTCTTACGGATAAATGAATTTTCATGTGTTGGCTGAGATTACTCGAGCATCTGTACTGCGTATTGCAAATTTTGCACGTATAAGGACGTTTTCCCGTATGAATTCTTTCATGTATAAGAAGCGATTCTCTCAAGACGAAAGCTTCACCACAAAATTGACACATGTGCGATCTTTGGGTCGAGTGTAACGTCTTGTTGTGATGATTCAATGAACTTTTGTTCGCTAATTTTTTTCCACATTTGTCGCACTCAACGCTTGTGTGATCACCGTTATGAATACGTTCGTGTTTGAATAGAATATTACGCTTTGGAAAAATCTTGACGCATATCGAGCATTGCCACACCGTTCTGTCGGCGGTTCTCATCTTGATACTCTCAATTATTTCATTTTCGGAATGTTTTTTTCGATGCCTTTTCAACTCACTCATTGAATCCCATTTGGAGTTGCACACCTGAAAGATTATTGCGGCAGTTAATTAATTCGCATCGACTTGATCATACTCACAGTCAATCATCCATGAACCGAAGTTTCTAATCTTCTCAACGCAAATGAAATCGATTGATTGTGAGAATAATCGATATACGGTTTTCATTATAGTGTAGACTTTGAAATGCAGGTATTTTTAATAAACACCTTATTTCTAAGAGAGAACATGGTGCAAGATTTCATTTGAAGCTTAAATGATACAGTCGAACCTCGATATAACGAACCTCTAGGGAAAAACAGAAAAGTTCGTTACATATATCGGGATTTTAATAAAAGGGACAAATAAAAATTGTTCTAATTTTGACTTTATTTTTCTTTACAAAGTGTATATTAATTAGTACTATAAATATAGGGATATCTTTTTAAAGAAATTAAGGTTTAAATTGAAATAATTTTTGGGCAACAATTAGCATTGGAACATAATGCATATAACATATTATTTTGAAATCGAAATAATATTATGATTAAAACACGTTCATTGGTTTCATCATATATATACATATTAACATGGAGATAACAGCTTTCGATTCATCAAAGACTTGTAAAAAAAATCAGTAATTTTCTTTTCCATACCCTCTTAGACTTTTGTCTTTCAATTTGATTTTCAGTGATTACAAATTTAAACAGGCTCCGTAGAAGCAAAAGGAAAAGAAGGGAACGAAAGGAAAGTTCGTTTACTAAAAATAAATTTATTATATCTGTAGGTTTCTTTGTTGTATCAGGTTTCGGACGTCTATCGGAAAGAAATCTACAAATGTTCACTATATCGAAATTCGACTATATTTTATAGTCGGTAAGATAAAACGTATACTCACACTGCAAGTATACATTCCCTCGTTTTGGTTGTGCCTCTTAAGATGGGTACTCATATTACCTCGGCGATTGAATGTAACACCACAAACTGGACATGCATGTTTTTTGGACCCATGAGATAATCGATGTTGTCGCAACTGTATGCTCTTGGAAAAAGCTTTGCCGCACTCTTCGCAATTGTACGGCCTATTACCATTATGCTGATTCATGTGTTCACAAAGATGGAATCTAAACCAGAAACGAAATTGGCTATTACGAATGCGACAAAATTAATATACACGGTAACGTTTTTGTTTAGTTTTCAAGAATAAGTTCATAGGTGTAGTTAATTAATTAATTAATTTATTTATTTCAACGACTGTACCTGGATCTAAACGCACTATTGCAAATGTCACAAACGTGGCGTTTCTTTTTTGCATCATCTAAGTGAATTCTTTTGTGACCCCTTAAATTGTTTGAATGCTTGAAACTTTTTCCACAAAGATCACACAGATAAGGCTTGTCGTTTCTGTGAATAGCCTTATGAATACACAGACTTGACCATTTTTCATAACTTTTTTCGCACATACTGCACTTGAATACTGGCAAACCATTGTGGCTATCAGTAATGTGGGTATGCAGTTCCTTGTGAGTTTTGAACAAAGACGGACAATATCCACATAGTCTATTTGATAGTATAGAATGCGATTTTTCTTTGTGCATCATATCTTCAATATTCGGATTAGTTTTATCATGGTTTAACAATATTTCTTTATTTTTGCATTGAACGCGATTTACATCACATGAACTCTTATGTGTTTCGTAACATTTCTTATTAGCGAACGAACTTCTGCAAACAGAACAAGTTATGCTCGATTGGAATTCGCTGTTGTCTCCTTGATCTGTCAGATCGTCGGAATTACACATGGTTCTATGATTTTCAAACATGCTCTCAGTTTCGAAGGGATTGTCACGGTTGGAATATACCAACCGCGTATTTTCTTCGTTTGCAACATTCACTATGATGGGAATTTCCGAAGTTTTGCTTTCATTGGTCTTAGGACTTGCTCCTTCGAGCACTTGAAACAAGATGTTTAAATTAGCGTGTTCAATATGATTTAAGACAGATGCATTACCACCACTCGTTTCACCGATTAGACATGACCCAATTTGTTTCATATCAATATTGGAAGAGGTATCCTTCCATTTGCAATCGAATCTGTTGATATGAGCATTTTTTTCAATCTTGTCAGATCTACTATCATACTCATCAATTCTGCCCAAATTTGTTTGATTAGCCTTATTTATGGTGTTCATAGTCATTAATTGTGAGTATTTAGAGTCATAAACCGGCTGCTGAAACATTCATACATATAATTATTAAACAGTATCATCATTTAAACTGAAATTATTAAAGTCCAAAGCAGATTGTTATTAAAATGGTTTTGTATAAACATGCTACTGGTCAAAATATCATTCAAAAAGCGATTATTAAGATAATTGAATATGGATATCGGCTAAAGAGGTTGACAAGCATGACCTTGGGAAAAGTTCAGCTAGAAAGATATGGCGCCAAAATGTCGATTGGGAGTGCGCATAATGCTTTGCAAGAAATCTTATTTTTGGCTACCTTCTTCTATCATGTACATCTTCTTTTGCTGTATTTTATGACATATAGTTGCGGTAAATACTAACTTTGCTAGTAATATTGAGAATTTTTCTGAGTCTCAAATCAGTCTGTAAACATGTAACAACCATTGAATGAGTGGTTTCCAATTTTTCAAAACAGTTGGTACATATTTTCTGTGGTAATGCATCTTCTGGATTTATCGATATTGATGCATGTAATTCAATTTTTTCCTTCAACCTCAAACCAATTGCTTTCTTAGTGAAAATATCCATTCCATTGGAAATAGGATTACCACACATACGGCATATTTTGGTTAATCCAACGGATATTCCTTCAAAATGATCAATATTGGGATGCATGTTGCATAAAGTTATAACATTAGCTGTATTAAGCCTTTCATTGTGGTTAAAATTTTCCTCTTGGTAGCCGAATCTAACTTCGTGGTTTATATCCCGAAATTAATTGTCTTGGTTGACAATGTTTATACATTCTGCCAGTGAAACAGGTCCATGACTTTCTTTGAGCAAAACTTATTTATCATTCAATTGTCAAAACGTTTGACAACTACAAGTATGTGTGTCTTGGACACACACCGTGCTTTCGTTGAAAATCGTTGATAGATTTCATAATTAATTCGATTAAATTCGAATTATTGTATCCATACCGCAACTGTTTCTGTAAGGAAAATATAACAATTTCATATTGGAATAATAGTATATGAATGGAACAAAGACCTTTTTTCAAGACAAAAACACTCTGCCTATTAAATTACTGATGATTTACGTTTCTCCGGAGAGTTTCGTCAATACATTATAATACTCTGGAAAGAACCATAAATTTATTACAGGACCAAACACTTCGTATGCAGCTGTCTACTGTATTCACTACATTAAAAGCTGAACGAATGGTTATCGATATGGAGAAAAAAACTTTCGCATTTGTTCCTTTGCATATTATAATTTTTAATCCTCATGATTCTTATTAAAATAATATTTGCCAAATCTTCGTCGTACGACAATTTGCGCGATATTCTCCAGTATTCAACTTTCCTTATTTCGCTTGGAAATTATTTTCAACATAGTGCAGACCGTGCAGACGTTAATATTGTTTGTTGTCACAATTGTCATTGCAATTATAGTAAAAGGTGAAACCAGGGATACTAGAAAAAGTGTCAACTGCCATACGAACGAAGCAGAAAAAGCGTCACAAAACGTATCACCAGAGAACATAGATGTACATGGAACAACAGGGCCCGTGTTAACTTTTGGCAAGGAAAATGTAGTTCCACTTATGGGCTGTAGAGCGCGCGGCAACAGCACGCTCGAAAGCGCAGGGGGGATTACATGCTAGCGGTTCATGGATTCTTTTTTTTCTGTGTGCATAAAAAAAACTGTGTGCATATCAATTTATATACCTGGCTATGATGACCTTATGACATATTAAAAAAGCATATATCTAACGGAAAATTTTCTCTTTTAACCCTATAAGTCAAGAAATGCAGAGGAATATCTTTTCTATATAAATATTATTTAAAAAATATCGAAATGAATTACAAGAAATTAACAAATATTATTTACCACGGTGAAAAATTACATTTGCTTATTTGTTGAATGATTTTGGCAAACTGCAGTATGCGAATACCTCAGAGAAACAAAAAGAATGTTTGATAATAATAATAGTTAAATATTTACCACATCCTCCTAGAGCATGGCTCAATGCTGGGATGCGAGAAAGCGCGCGCTACGACCCCATTATCAGTGTGTGCGTGCACACAGATATTGGACAGCGCCGTGGTGGTTGGGATCAGCACTAAGCGGATCCCAAGCCAAGAGCGCCCATAAGGCCTATGGTTCCATATACATCTATGTTCTCTGGTATAACTTCAAAAATCGATGCATCGCATGACAACCTCTAATGATATATAAACCGAAATGATTACCACTGGATTCATTTACAGGTCTGTTCTGATTATCGTTGAATTGTACATAAAGTTTAGTATTATGTACACATTTAAAATCTCTATTTGACGGGTTATATGCCAGGAAATCAAGAAATTTATCGATTGCTTCGCGGGATACCAACTCAGAGCACGACAATAGAGTGTTTCAACTTTCAGGCATGCAAACGACCTGTAATGTAGAAAGGTGTTTTCCTAATAATACCCATCTTCTCGGCGATGTAACTTGCACCAATCTAAAACATTTACTTGTATCATACAAGAACAATGGTCGATTGACAGAAAGAGAGAAGAATTATAATACTCGTTTGTGGAACGAAGTACTGAATTACTAAAAAGCAGATTTCGGATTCCACTTAACAACAGACTTCCGATTAAACGAATCTATCTCCTGCCAAGTTACATAATGGCATGTTGTGTTTTAAACCATTTCAGCTTATTGATCGATTAGCGCCGGTTACAATTTCGATGGTCGTTGAACGAGCAGCGGCGAAACAATTACAAGCTATATACCAAGGTTGAGATGTACTGAATGTACTTGACAAGTGTATGTTTCGAGGCAATAGATGAATTAGTTGTATCCCCTCAGATGATTAGAGGAACAACCGTTTTCAATTCGCATAAGTAGACATTCCCTGATAGTTTCGTGCTTTCTTATTTGTCAATTTTGCAGCCACGAAACGCGTCAAAACGGCTTTTAGCTGCTAGATTCAGATAAAGTCCGAATATAGACCTTCAAGATTTCTTCTTTGATCGTGACGTGCAAGCTCTTCAATCTAGCCATGTCGAAGAGCAATTCTGGGCCTAGAGGAGAAGAACGAAGATATATTTCATTACAACAATTCGATCGATAACTTGCCAACACAATATTGCATTTAACCAATATTTCTACACATACACATAGAGATTGACGTTCTATTAGTTACTTTATTAATAATTAAAGTCTATTATAAATATAAAGTTTATAAACTATTTGGTACTCGAATTGTTTTCTCCACCACATAATTTTTACTACAAGTTATTGGCACACCTTCTTTTTACGGCATGTGTATTTTTTCCCCACTAACTGGGCTGTACGTCGTGGGCTACCTCTGCTGACTTTGGTGGTGCGAACGTTTCGATTGATGTGGTTTTGCAATGTTTTTCGGAGGTTGCGACAATTACGACAACGTAAATTAGGTCGACATCGTTTGTATTCTTCAGAATCTTTCAAGATACCAAAGCAGTTCGAAGCTCGTCTGCAAAAAATTAATGAATTATTTGATTAAAAATACACATCCATGTCACACACCTCCCCCCATCCTCGTGCCTGATCTCACGGAGATCCGTGGTATTTAACCAATCCGAAATAAACCCTGTATGTACTTTCGAAATAAATTGGCATTTGTTGATGATAGAGGAGTTTTACAAAATTTATAAAAATTTATTTCCAATGGCTTCAAGAAGGACTAAAATTAAACTTGTATCTTGCTTTCCTTTTAGTATTCCCTTTAGAAGGAACTGGGCAATAATTAATAAATATTTATAACAATATTGAAAAATGAAAATTGTTATTATTTCAGAGAACGGGATGACTCAATTACAAAACAAAAGACAATTAATGATGAAAGCAATGATGAGTAGTATATGTTCCTGTTTGCCTTAGTCACTTCCTATTTAAGTTTAAGTTGAACGAAATTCGCGTGGATTGCTTAATGTACAAGACGCTTGGCATCTCAATAGAGTTAAGTTCAAAATAAAATTCATTTAATTTTTACCAAGTTCCAAGGGTTTATACCGATCATTACATAATTAGAGATGTTTAAGATTATTATGGTGATGATAAATTAGAGTACATAGAATAAATCAAACGCAGAGCACAGAGAGTATGCCGAAATATTAAATGCAACGTAATGAAAACATGTACGGGGCATAGAACGTAGCGTAATGGAAACAAATGCCAAATCGTTCTCTCCAAAAATTAAGCGCTTACTAGAAAAATAAAATAACCTTTCATTGTCCACACCCGTTCCACTGCATACTTGTACTTCCCCTACTATTTGGAAATTCGCACATATATCTGTCATAGAGGTGACTGGATCTAGCGAGATTCGTTGGCCGGATATCGTAATTATCTGCACAGATAATGTTATGCTTAAAAACAACCTTCGAAACATGTTTTGTATAATACTTGCCCGAGTAGGGTAAAATACCTACTCGGCCAGGAACCAGTAGTCAGTCTCTGTCTATATACTCTGTATAAGTGGGAAGAGTATAAAAAATATATTTCGCGCTCTTCCCACGCATATAAATCGAATACCGGTTCGTGGTCGAGTACTGGGTGCTTTACCCTACATAGGTTTGAGGTGAGGTGAAACCTGCACCATTACTAGAGACACAGCTACGTTCATTCGTTCAAACCGTTGATTTGACATTCGGACGGTGTGGGTAAAGCTAACTGTGGAATTCGATCTGATTTACTGTCTCCATGAAAAACTGAATTAGTTTTTATTACCAACAAAATATATTGCACACTATCGTAAGGTAATATAGAATGTTCTCCTAGCTCCATCAAGACCCACTGCTATAGGAATCCTGATGAATTAAATTTTCATAAACCTAAATTCTGTACTTCTCACCGTCACAGAAAGATCGTCAGCCATCTCAAGATGAATCCTTGCACCATACGTCCCGCGATCGTGAAATGTAAATAATAAACCTTTCGATGTCTGCATCCAAGACCATGCCTCAGGCAATAACATTCCACTTAGCCTGTCCTTGACATCATCGATCGTAAATACATTTAACTTGTGTTTCTGCTCTGCAGGAGAATCCGGCTGTGTTTCGACCTGTCTAATCTCGATGGTATCGAATCTCTGAATTTGTCGATTGTTGAGTTTCACAGTCACTATCTCATTTACAGCACTCTGCAATAACATGTGTTTGGTTTAATTGCAATAACATCATATGCATTAATTTAGTAATACCTATATTTATTAGACTGAGGAATATGCAGGACTACAGACTGCTATAGTCTTAAGCGTTGTAGTTTTCCGCAATCACTTTAATTCAGTTTTTGTAGAATCGAAATTGGAATATTTTCAAGATTGTAATACTTAGTGCACTTGCAGGCATGCTACTAAATTCAGGCATATACAATTTATTAAATATAGTCTTTCGAATATTTCCAACATTTTGGCATGAAGTTTTTGAAAAAATGTTTTTTCAAAAACAAAATTTTATCTATGAGGAAGCAAGAACGAAAAAATAAAAATGCCGTGTTTGTCAAACTCACGAAATTTGTTGACAAATGGAAGTAATTCAGAAATTTGTAAAAACTTGAAAAGTAACAAGTTATTTACAGTTTCAAACTATGAAACCCTATTAAAGAGTTTACCATACCATATCGGTATGGTCGATTGTTGGTTCTTCAACACCGACAGGATGAGTATTACTTTGCGATTCCATTGTTGAATGAGTATTCTTTTGAGATTCCATTGTTAGATGAACATTCCTTTGCGATTCCATTGTTGGATGAACATTCCTTTGCGATTCCATTGCTGGATGAATATTTCTTTGTGATTCCATTGTTGGATGAACATTCCTTTGCGATTCCATTGCTGGATGAGATAGCGCCACAGGCACAGCATCACTTGTCAATATCCAGTTGATTCGTGGAATCTCATGAATTACACCATTTTTGAGGATCGTTTTATCGTTTTTTTTAATATGTTCATCTAAAAAATGGAGCTGGCAGACGAAATCCTTTTTAGAAAGAGTGCAACCAAAGGTACTCTCCCAGACACTGAGTTTGTCGAGGCACTATATAAGTACAGAGAAAATCAACATTACTCTGATGGCCGTTCAATGTACAGATATATTTACAACTTTTGTTATTACCTTCGGAATAGAAAAAAGAGTGAGTTGGCGCAGACCCAAGTTCGTTCGATTTCGCCTATCTGTGTTACGGCCGCTTTGACAACCTGGCACGGCACAGATCTTTCCCATTCTATGTGTTTGCATACGATGAGTAATAAACAATTAAATAATGAAATCTTGTATGATCTACAATAATAAACAACAAGAGTGAAAAAACGACATGCACCAGGAGAATTAAGCTATCTTAATTTCTTTTGAGTTGTGTAATACCGTCAATTACATTTTAGTTATTGTAAAAGAAATTATCAACATTGAAAGTGTATAAAAAAACAGCATTTAGTGAATTTTTAAGAGCAAGTCAAATAATACTATTTACATATATGATTATGAAAACAAATATACCTATTTTTGAGGTTATCTTTTGAACTGGCCGTGCTCGGTCACAATATACTCTTTCACTTTGTTAATAACGGTAGTGAATAACGACTTGCCCGATTTAGTATTGGACAAACAATTTTAATAGATCTAGTGCCCTTTAAAAACTGTCATCAAACATCACGCGAGTACTCGATCCGTCAAATACGACGAGAATAAATAGACTGTTCGCCATTATCATCACATAGACTGAAAATATTATTACGATTATTACATTGTTAGGTTTTATTTGATTAGTTAAGGGAGAGGGTTTGGGTTTAGACAGCGGGATTTTGACACTCAACGACAATGTTAACAGTCTATATTTTATTGGAAACGTTTCTGATTAGCTGAAGTGGTATAGGCTATGATGACAATTCCAACCACAAAGCATCCAGTCGTCGCGTGAGTGTACTGTTCTATAAAGTTGACCGGCCGACCTTATCTTTAACGAAAGACTGTCGACGAATTAAATTGTATAACTTCACGCGATCGAGTTCCGGTCAACATTTCTCTTATCATTGGTAATACTAAAATTGTGAAATAAACAAATAGGTTTAGGTTTGGCCAATTTTTGCCAGACAAAAACCCAACGGCAATTTATTAATTCGTACGTTTTGCGCTAGAGACCTGGCCCGTAGATTAGCACGTTTTTTTTTACAAAAGATTAATAATATAACGACACAATGATAATATGGTGCAGCTAAACGTGTGTAGATATAGTACGATAAATGATTTATCGTACTTTTGAATTATATTAGTCAACTTTAGATAACGAGTTTCATTCGTATTGCGAAATATAAAGCAAAGCAATGATGGCTAGAGCATTAAACTATCGAACTAAATAAACGTTTTTCACAAACGTGTGTGTACGTGCGAAATGTATACTAATTTATTCAACGGAAACCATGGAAAAGGGGTGGGTTTTTCATCGGGGCTAGGACAATGCGGACATGTGTCATACGACTTTTTGAGAACCTGATAGGACGTAGGATCGCCAGCAGAGATGGTAAACGTGTATACATCGTATGAGAATTTGAGTCTTCGAAGGAACAACAAAATTCGTCGTGAAAGTACGGGAACTTACGGCAAATGACGTCGGGGAATAGGTATTGGTAAAAAAAAGTCAACTGCTGAAGAGTTTGGCCATTTGACCTACAATTGTGCGTGAAATTGGGGCAACTAGCAGATGTTTTAACTACATCTCCGTCGTGCAAGAACAGAAAGTCGTGTGTCGTCCCTGATTTGCTGGCGTATGAAATTTGTTCTATGGTATGAGAATTTCATTACGTTCGTATGAGAAAATGGAGTCTGTATAAGGAGACCGAATATAATACGCAATAATACTTTGCCGCCAAAAACGATGGTCACACTTTTTGATTCTCAACTAATTTCACTTCTGACCACTGGACGCTGTCGACAGAGATACGCTCGTTTGTGTGCATGTGTTGGTCGGGTTTACATGAACCAGAACTCATGTACACAATTTTTGTGCGTTTGATTTAGCTCAATAAACTTAGCCGGCGACTATTGAAATATCGAATTTTGTTCTATGCCAATCGATTGTTAGTCGTTTGTTACAATTTGTTAGTCGATTTTTATTGTTTGCTAGAGCTTTATTTTCATTTAATCATTAAAAACCTTTTTAGTTCTAGAGCGCGCTGCAAGTTACGTGAATCCAGTTGCATTGCCACGACAGCTAGGCACTGCTTTGCCCATTTAACTCCTCAATTTCGGGAAAGTACTAATTCTTCTCATCCTACACGATTCTTGGTCCATTGTTAATGATTGTTATCCAATTATCATTATTTTAAATGAAAAACTTTTTGGCCGTACAGCACGATGCCAACGCTCTAAGACCGTTTTCAGCGATTGGATAAAGATGAAACTCTAACAAACGATAAAAATTGACTATCAGTCACTAACAACGGACTAACAATCAAGTAGGATGAAAAGAATCAGTATTCTGCTGATATTGAGGAGTTACATGGACATGGATGGTGCCCGGTCGTCGTGACAATGCAGCTAACTTCGCGTGAAAAGATTTTTAAGGAATTTAAATAAAAATAAAGCTCTAAAAAAACGATAAAAATCGACTAACAAACACTAACGAACGAATAACAAACGATCGGTTACGAAGACAAGTTCGAAATCATTAAAAATCATTTTCGCGCGGCTAACTTTGACACGACATTTATTTTTCATATTAGTCAATAATTATAGTCCAACAAACGCTAGATTTTATCTAACAAATACTAACCCGAATACCCAAAACTGGTGCAAAATGTATACTTTTCATAACATATATGTTACATTTCAGTGAAACGAAAGGAATTGTAAAATAATAAACAATGTACAAATAGTAAGCTTAAGGTAGTCCAATCGTTGGGTGGGGGGATTAAAATTTTATTCCTGTTTTTTCTCAGATTGGAAGTGGACCAAGCGTTAAAGTTCATTAAGAAAAGTTGTTGCAAATCAAGTAAAGAACAACATACTCAAAATTCAAATTGATCCTACGGAAAGTTTATTTGTTATATAATAAACAAAATTTTACGAATTTTTTTTCCATAAGATTTGTTATAAAAACTAATCGAACCTTCTTTGATGTCATATAAAAATGTGTGCAAAATTTCAACAGGCTTCATCGACCAAATGATCGAGGCGAGTTTGCGAAAAGTGACGATTTTCAAGAATAAATATCGTGATTTTTGAGTCGATAAAGGTCCCTGAAATTTTACACACATTTTCAGTGAAATCTAACGGAAACGTTGTAACGATAGGACTACCTTAAGACGTCTACGGTGTAATCATTATCAATTGATTAGTTGATAAAAACAATTTATTATTTCAAAGTACATAATGAATCAATAACAATTTCTCAATAAATGCTTAGTTAATTTAATGAAAATTAGTAGTTTTCAACTGTATGGTATCTTTCAAAACAATGAGGTACATGTAACGCAACGCGACAGTTCTTACATTCCCATGTAGTTTCACACCTTTTCTTATGGTTCGTACATATTGTACAAGCTCTTATTGGTTTTATCTTCAATGGCATGGGATCTATATGTTTCGGAAAGTAACCCCAATGTTGCACCTGTAGCCTCATTGGTATATCCCCGTTCGATAATGATTCCTGACTGTTATAATTTTGTAATAGCATTGTTTGTAATAATCCTTCAGCTATTCGAAGTCTGTACTCAGTGTAATTCTATTTTTTTTTTGCATACCCTTTTTGTTGTATAGTATATATGAATTCAAAAGTGTCATATCGAACGTGGAGGAGAAGATTTTGCGGTATCCCTTCACGAATTTTCTTATAATAGGGAAACTGGCTAATACCTGATCCTGGTGATTAATAGCAATGGTTCTCGTATTATAATGTATAATGCATTTTGGTTTGAAAATAGGGCTTAGATGACTTTCGTTTTGAGCAATAATTTCTGCACTTTCGTGCTTTGTTGAAAGAATATGAACGTCCAGTTTGTCCTTCCACTTCAACGCTAGTATGCCATTTTAACTTCTTATTATACAGTCTCCTTTTTTAAATTTTGCTTTAACAAAACTTCCCGGCATATTTTTTCTATTGCAACGTAATGCCCTAAGAACATATGTTCCATTTCTAGCGAAAGTTAGAAACAATTTCGGTGAAGAATACCAGATATCCATACATAAAGTATGTCCTTTATCTAGTATTGATTGTAATAACTCCATCACAACAGTTTCAGATGCAATGTAATCAAGATTTGTTTTATCGTTTCCTGAATATATTTTGAAATTATAGCAATAACCCGATGCTGACTGGCAGAGTTTATAAAATTTAATCCCAAACGTCGCCCTTTTTGAAGGATTTAATTGTTTACAAGATATACATCTCTTAAATTTAATCAGTGATTCATCGATCGCGATATTTTCTTCCATTGCATATACGTCTTTAAATTTTTCATAAAAATAGTTTATCATGGGTCTCACTTTGCGTAATTTATCCCTATTGTCAGTCGCATCGTTATTTGCAAAGTGGAGAAACCTAGTGATTTGTAGAAATCTTCTTAATGGCATACATTTTCGGAATATGGATGTTTCTATAATGGTTTTTTTAGACCAGTTCATTTGGATTTTTGGTTTCTTTACATGAGCCATTATTAACAGAATAATTGACGAGACTTAAAAAAGAGAGTATTAATTAATGGAATGCAAGGATAGGAGAGAGACGTGAAATGAATAAGAAGGGAGGAGAAGAAGATGAACGGGGCAAAAGAAAGTCGCAAAATAAGATAGCAAATTCGGAAGGCAGAAGATTGATAAACCTGTGTGAGGATTTGGGGTTAAGAGTGAGTTTTACTGCGACGTGCGCTTCGAAATTTCGATTAGTACTCCAGCAAGCACTGAACAACCGATCAGGTTAAAAATTGGCGGACACACAAAGAATTATGACAAATAGTCGCTCTTAGTTTTTTTTCCACAATTTTGGAAATAGTGTTGCAGGCGACGAGCGATTCAAAAATACAATCATACATTTTCCGACACTGATTATGAGCATTGAAGTTTTAAGGGTATCTAGAGAACTTGGTAACAATTCTGGAAAAAAATACCAAGAGCCACGTTTTGCCACAGTGCTCTGTGTACCTGCCAATGTTTACCTTGATAGAGGAAAAAGGAGGAAATAAGGTTAACGGCAGGGTAGAGTTAAAAAATGTTTTTTGATTTTTAAAAACCTTAACTCAAAGCATAATATCTTAAGAATATTGTGTCTAAATTTCAAGTCGATCGGAGCAAAATTGATGGCGTTATGAGTATTTTTATATCTGCCTGAATTTTCGGTCTACTTGACCGGAGCGCGTTATTGTTGAGCTGATAATGTATTGGATTCGTTCAAATACACGTGCAGTGCTCTTCCCAAGGATGTTTTGGATGCCATCAAGCCCATCTATGAAGATCTGAGCAAAGATGCCCTCCTAGAGCGATGTGTCAGAGGCTTTACGCAGAACAACAATGAGAATTTGAACCAACTTATTTGGAAAATCTCACCAAAGCACGTGGGTACAACCTCTGTCATCGTTCAGATTACAGCTTATGTGGCAGCCTGTGTCTTCAATGAAGGTTCTTTTGCTTTACTAACCTTCATGCAAGAAATGGGAATCAGTAGTGGACGAAACGATCATGAGTGGGCGCGATCATCTGACTCTATGCGTATAGGCTGCGCAGATCAGGAAGCCGAAAAACAGACGAAAGAAGGCAGGATTCGTCGTAGACAAGAGCAAAAAGATACTTTAGACATCCTGGATGACAGCAACATCCTTTATGGACCTGGCACCGATCATTCAGTGTGAGGTAAGTCGATAAAACTCATTTACGAACGTTTCATTTCAAATTTTTTAATGTTCAAATCTTTAAAGCATTTTTCCCATAACTCACATTTTCAAAGTCGGTGCCCACCATAACTTCAAAACTACTGCACCGATCCTTTTGAAATGTTACACACTATTGCTGTACATAATTTTCGAGGTAAGGCTGGAGAGTTTTTTTTCAAATTTGTTTACATTTTTCATTTTATAACGACAAATTAACCGATTTTTTCGCTCAAAATCGCATTTTCCCCTTTAAAGTGTTCCTAAAAATTGAAAAAATTTTATTTCAAAACTCATTGTGAGAAATTTCACCGTGAACAATTTTCCATATACCAATTTTTGCTCTAAACCTATTATTGAATGTGGGAATTAAATACATTTATTAAACAACGTTGTGTTTTTTAAGTTTTCGATTTGATGCTAGGTTGTTTAACAATTATGTGCGTACACACCCCTATAGTTTCTTTTCATATGTCATTACGAAACCATTCCACTACAAATCGGAGTTGTCATAGACAAAAACGAGTAGATACCCACAGGCGCTAGACCACACGAGTCGCTTTCGGGCGACCATTTTTTGTGATGTAGAGTTTCGTTGATAGAGCTATTATACAATAATGGTTATATGTTTCTCAAATCACACTTTTCATTGCCTTTCATTTCATTTTCATTTTTCCAGTTTGTTTTCCTTTGCCTTCGAGCTCGACGCCATGTTAGTAAGTTCGAATTTCCAATCTATAAATTATGGTAAACAAATTTCCGACACGTCGTACCAATCAATAACCAAACATTTTTGCTCGCGAAACTATACTATATTGTATCTCAAAAGGGGGGCATATAAAATGTTACGAACAATGGTGTAAGATAAACACATAAAAAATAAATATGAGGTAAAGTCACTTGGTGCAAAAGATCCAAGAAAGGTCGACGTATACGACGGTTGAAACATAATTGAATTAAATTGTTCAGATGTTGCCTTTTTTACGGGTAAACTTCAAAACACCATGCTAAAGTCTTAAATTGTAATCTAGTACTTACAAGTTAATCAGATTTAAAAATGATAAAACGGATCGGCAAGCCAAGTTTTTTTAGAACAAGTAGAAGATCATTAGAGATGCCTAAATCCACCGGAATCCAACAAAATTCCTTGTATAATACTTCCTTCGCTATCTTGAAAAAACTGAAAAGGAGATAATCGTTGATATCTCGGCTCCTACTCGTTGAATTTTGGTTTAATTTTTCTAGTTTTGTGAGAAAAAATATATTCTACGACTTATATTTGAAGAATTTGTTGATGTCTGGGTAAGAAAAAAAGTTACGATAAAAGAAGTGCGACTAATCAATGTTTACAATTGTTTATTGTACATTATAGCACGCCCTTTCAATTTTATCAAAGATTTTTTAAACTAAAACTTGTAGAGTACTCAATTTCTAACAATTTTTGTATAACTAATTTTATGATAATTCGGATATTACCCGAGATAGTAAGTGCCAAAGTCGTATTTGTGTAATTGCAAGGGATGCTAACGCAATTGGCGCCCAACAATGCACGATAACCTAAATATATTATAACTTTATTATTATTATTATTATTATTTAAACATTATAATAACACATCAAACGTATGATGCTTTAATCTAAAAATGAATAAACGTATGATGCGTTATTATAATTTTGTAATAATAATAATTAATTCATAAATAATTATCGTTATTAATTTTTCATTAACTATTTAATTATACATATTACACTAATAATAATAAATAGTAATAATAATAAATAGTAATAATAATAAAATTATAATATTTTTAAGTTATGCTGCATTGTTGGATGCCGATTGCTTTTCGATTCCTTGCAATTACAATGAACAAGGTAATTTTGGAGCTTTCTATTTCGGGTAATATCCGAGTTATTATAAAATTAGTTATACAAAAATTGTTGGAAATTGAGTATTCTACAAGTTTTAGTTTAAAAAAACTTTGATAAAATCGAAAGGGCGCGCTATAATTGACAATAAACAATTGTAAACATTAATTAGTCGCACTCCTTTTATCGTACCTTTCTTCTTACACAGATATCGAAAAATTATTTAAACAAAAGTCATAGAAACTAGTTTTCCCTATAAAATTGAAAAAAAAAAAACGAAAATCCAATCATAGGAAGCCAAGATATCGGCAATTATCTGTTTTTCCATTTTTTTAAGATGGCGGAGAAAGCACAAGGAAATTTTGTTGAATTTCAGTGGATTTAAGCATCTTTAATGACGTTCTACTTGTCCTAAAAAATTTGGCTTGCTAACCCGGTTTGTCAATTTTAAGTCTAACAATCCTGTACTATATTCTTTTCTTTCCGCGTACCCTGCGCTACGTACTTTTGTTCGATCTCAAACACCCGTGTACTCCGCGTTACGTCTTTCGAGTGATCTTCAATGACGTCAATAAAGAAACGCTTATATTTTAAGGGGATCTGTGTAGTTAGTGGCGTGAAAAAACAAGCATTTTCAATAATTTTTGTTTACAGTAAGTAAGTTGGTTTATCAAAAGCAGTTATAACAAATTTTTATGTTACATTTCACCTTGGGTCGTACAAATTTTCAAAGAAAAGTATTCATCTTATATATAAAAATGGAAGAATATTTGTTTCCTTGCTTGTCTGTATGTCACGAGTACCTCCTATAACCATTCGCCCGATTGCAATGAAAATTTGGTGAATTGTAATTCACACTCCCGAGAAAGTTTCTGCGTTAGTAGATTAATTTTAATTGCCAAAATAAACGCGTACGGGGCAAAACAAAATTAACATTTATGTATATCTATATATACAGATTATTGGACAGCTGTCAGAGTATGCTACCAAAATGACGTGCGAAATAAAAGACACGCATTTGTTTTAACGACTCGATCGACTCGATATTACACATATCGATTGCATAATTCATTTGACAGCGAATGTCAAATTGAGAAGGTTTATCTGTTATCGAGTAAGTCAAAAGAAAAATTTGTGTGACAAGCGTAGTCAATTCAGCATGCTTGACGGTGCGGCGAATGCTTAACCTCGCAAAAATTACTATTATTCGAGACAAAATGAATTTATTATGAATTTATGCTCTACAAATATTTCTTAGATATTGTTTTATTAATAATGCAATTTTGGTAAAAAAACTGTTTGTCAATGGTTGTGAATTTAATGTTTGTAGACGGAAAAACCACTGAAACCCATAAATGTACGTGTTAATTTAGGAAAAATATGTTTTTATTTATGTCCCGCGAACAAGGTATCCTCGAGTCTTCAAATTTTAAGAACATGACTTTATAGATACTGATAAACTATATTCTGATTTTTTAATCAATATATGTTTTTTAATTCGCTGACCAGATAAATTTCCTAATTGTGACATTAAATCGGGAAACGATTGGAAGATATACACGTCAGTCACAAATGAAAAATACATTAAGTGCTTCAAAAACGGACGGGCAACAAGAAGCAAGACAGGAAATAGTTAGAGTACGTACGACGACGTACAAACTGTCTTAAAAAAACAGCAATAACAGACGAATTAATTAACAAAGATTTGAAAATATTGCACATAACTACAAAAAACATATGTGGTTAAGGGAACGTGCTATATTAGCAGCAAAAACTCTAATGTCAAGTATATAAATTTCACGATTCAAAAGAGAATATCATGAGAAACTGAAACGTACAAGTCGATTGCTGCTTTTATTAACCAAGAACAAGTTTGATAATTATCCCACTGAATTCCTGAATTCGATTCATTTGCCAAGCATAGCGCCGCACGTTGTAACATTGAAAATGTGCGTGCCTATCATACTTTTACGAAACATCAATCCACCACGACTTTGCAACGGTACTGGGCTTCCAGGGAAAAATATGATGAGCAATATCAGCGAAACTACAATTTAAAATAGAAAATTTGAAGGAAGAGACGATGTATTGTTGTCACGTATACCAATGATACCAAAATATATGCCATTCGATTTCGAACGTTTGCAGTTCCCAGTGCGACTCGCATTTGCAATGTCCATCAACGAAGCACGGGGATAATCGCTAGAAATGTCTATAGTATAGATTATATTTAGGAAGTCTATACTCCGCATATGGACAAAAAAAAAAAATATTGTGTCAAATAAATTATGACACGAAAAAGGTGTTGCAACGCATGTCGGGTACCGCTAGTTAATTATAAAAATATCGCCATCTTTGTCAGACCCTTCGATATGTAACCCTTTACGGTGACCATCATAACATTGTACTGGATCATCTGAAATAAAAAAATAACAATAAAATCATTAGTTTAATAATAGAGAAGGAAGTGAGATAGCAAGAGAATGCTTAGAGGAAATAGAAAAAAGGGAAAGGGAGGGAGAAGAGCGATTGTCGAAATGGGAGAAGGAGAGAAGAA